>NW_017550922.1:1481845-1629894 GCF_001854935.1 Bemisia tabaci | reverse complement strand
GCGTCCTTTTAATTTTAAAGTAATTTTAAGTAAAGTTTAAAATTAAAGTATACCTCATATCGTATTTTTTTAGGGGAAAAATAAAACTAACACTGATAGGAGGGTAAAAATAGGGCCGCGAAGCGGCCCATTGATGGCGCGGAGCGCCTTCAGGGGGTTGGGCCGCGTAGCGGCCAGGGGGCGTAGCCCCCTAGTATCATATAATGGTGTACGTTTGCATGATTTATGATTTAAAAATGCGTTACTTTCAGATGATGAGGTCTAACTCAGCATTTATTTAATTAATCTAACCAAAGAAGTGTATTTAGATTTCTTGGTCTGGCAGTTGCTTATCAGGACTGAATCCCAGCTAATGCGAAAATAAGCGACACGAATAAAATACTCAAAAAAGGGGAAAACAATTCTACAGTTTTTGCAAATCTGTCCATGAAATTATATGTTCCCCACCTAAACTTGATCTTAGCGTGGCAGTAGTTTTTATGATAAACTAAAGAGTTTAATCGCGGATTTGCGGGATTGCGCCGAAAACGGCTCAAATTTTCCGCATGCAATTCGCCGTGCTATAAGGAAAAACGCCGTATGAACACTCGAGAGTTGCCAAATTTTTCTTGATAAGAACTGTATTTTTGAGAACAATCGTACACTGGAAAAATTTACACATTGGATCTAGAGTCCAGACTCTTAAAAACATCGACAAGAAAAAATACTCTTGATTCAATCAGATTTAAGCTTAAATCAAGAACCAAGCCTCTTAATTTGAGCGGATTTCCTTTTGATTTAAGCTTAAATCTGATTGAATCAAGAGTCCGTTTTCTTGTCAATGTTTTCAAGAGTCTGGACTCTAGATCCAATGTGTTTTTTTTCCAGAGTATGCATATTTTTCCTTGAAATTTTCAGATATGTCCGATTAAATTGCGTACAAAATTGGCTGAAAATTTTGGGGGGAAATATTCCAATTTTCCCAGTTAATTGAGTTTCTATCGGAGGAAACTTGGCAACGTCTGAAGGCTCATTCGGCGTTCTTCCTTAGCACGGCAGAATTTTACATTCGCACTCGGATTTGAAGCCAATCCATCCGAATGCATCTCTACTAGCGGAAGCCCTCACGCAATCTCTTCTTTTGTGCCATTAAAATTCTATGGATAAGGCAAATAAAGAGGTCGAAACGCGACTCGGAGCTTGGAGCCCCTAATGAAACCTCTCCTTCCGCACAGATAAAGCGCTTTGAATAACGCTAATGAAATAATCCGCGCGCTTTCAACGGGCTATATGCCACAATCACTTGGCGTTACGGCGATTTTCGTTTATCGCACGGGAAAATTATCCACCAACTTGAAACAGTGTTAATAAGCTCACCACGAATCGTCGCCCCCGTGACGTAACGGCGTATCTCAATTTCAACGTGAGCCTTAATTTCCATATGCACCTATGCTCCCCGGGGTTCATGTGGAAAATAAGATACGTCATTTACGTTAGAGGGGTGACAAACTGGTGCATCATCAGGAACACGTTTACCGGTGTGTCTGTTGGATGCTTGTGCAAGTTTGTGATGAGGAAGATTGCATTCTGCACTTTTCTGGTATTTCCGATCAATTAAATGCCCTGCCCCTGCGTATTATTTGCCTCGATCGGTGAGATTGATACGGAAGGACCCTCGCGGAAAACCAAGGATTTGGCAATTTGGCGAGGCTAATTTTCGTGATTTTTTCATAAGTTCACCGCTGGGTGAGGTATCAATTTGGCAACGCTGTTTTTCCTCAGTTTAAATCATTGGTGGATCCAGCAAATTGGCAACATTGTTTTTCTCCATTTTAACCTATGGAAATGTATCGATGTTTGAAGGAGTCAGGTGCTCCGACAAGAATCGATCATCTAACAGAGATTTAAATTGAGGGAATCAGGTGCTGCTAAATTGCAGGACCCGCCTCTGATCCATTGGAAATATTGATTTTAATCGAGCCAAGCTACCTTAGAGTCCCTTTATACTGAGAGTCAAGACAACACCCCCTCATGGAGTCACAGACGGGAATAAAGATTACAGAAATTGAACGTTTTTTGTAATCTTTGATCGGTCCATTCTCTAATTCCTTTCTCCGTTCCTTCTCTCATTCCATTTGCTCCTTGCCGAACCCGTAATTCCTTGGTGCACTCCAGATTATAATCTTTGCAATCGGTGAAAATGTAATCTTTATTCCCGTTTGTGACACTGTGAAGGCCAAAAATACGGGAACCAATCAGAAATGGATTCACATTGTCTTGACTCTCAGTATAAAGGGACTCTAAGCTACCTCACCGAAAATCGATTATATTTTACATACTTTCAAATGGAGGAAAAACAACGTTGCCAACTCTCAAGAATCGCCATTGGCTCACCGCAAATGTTATCCAGAGCGACCAAGTGCATTAATGTGGTCACGTTGACTGGTGTGTCCGCCGGGTGTTCTTTTAGCTTTTGGACGAGGCGTTCTGCATTCTGGACTAAAGTATCGCAAAGACCATTCAGGATGTTGAAGTGGAACGCCGGGGTGATCAGCTTCCGCCGCTCGTGCCAGAGAGCACCTGAAATTCACCAAACCATTTTAGAAATATCAGTATACAGGGTGATGCACGGTTAAACGGCCATACTTCATGAGCGTGTTCTGTGGATTTTTTTTGGACATGAGATCTCAAGAAATGTAACTTATTGTAGAATTATAAAGTCGTATTAATCGTAAAGATTAATCATAGATCATTTATAATCACAATCCATGTAAAGTAATGATAGTATTAACATAAAAGTTCTTCTAAATCTGTATGGGTTCTCAAATGTGATAAATTGGGTAATTAACTATTCAAAATTAATTAATCATATTTACAAGCTTATCTATTTCCTATGCTACCGGTACCGGCCGTGGCCACTACGTCGGTTGTGTTCTATGGATTAAAACATTTTTTTTTTTGTTGTATACAGTTTTTCACAAATGACTAAAAAGAACATTTGCATTAAAGGGATAAGAAGATGTCTCTACCCTCTACTTATTGAAATTGATGGATTTCGGTGAGAACTAATCGTTATTGTTGAACTTGAACCCTTGCATCTCGTTTTGCAACTTTAAGACCTCTCACGGAAAAAAGCATGATACCTAAGTCTAAGTAGCATGTTAAATGAAAAAATTGCGATATTTTGAAATTAAGTGGCGATTTCTCAGGATTTTTAGCGATAAAATCGATAGGATCATCAATATCTGATCGATTATCCTGGATCTTGTCTCAATTTTATCTCCGTATAATCGCGTTCGATGAAATCAAAATTTTATCTCAATTTATCACGTTTTGTTCAATGATATCGCGATAAATTTTCGTCGGTAAAATCGCAATTTTATATAAAATTTAAGCGATGGAATTGCAAATCGAATTCTATAAAGTCACGATATATTATCCGATCGAATCGTAACTTATCACGATCACTGCTCCTCGGGTAGAGGTTATTAGACCATCTAACTGTGTATTATCACTGAGAATTCTGGTAGCCAACACCAAATTCCTTTCCGTGTTAATTATATGTAAGTACATCTGATAGACGTGATCACCAAAGAAAAATCTATCACTGGCCACTAAATTCACTGAGGATCATATTTTGTGGTTGTTCGCGGGAAATAAAAAGGGAACTCGGCGTGAGATTTTAAAGGGGAACCATCTGGTTGTAATATTTTTTGATCCACCATCGATTTACAAAAGTCTATGTCACGTAGGTACCTACCTCCACTGGTGATCAACCCGTTGCCCAACCAGTCTTCAAATATTGAGTACAGATCGGATTTTTCCTCAACACCTTTTGCCGTAAAATAAATCTGTGAAAACATAAATATTTGGGAATGATTTGCAATGTACATGTCTCTTAAAGTGCGTAACCGCGCATTGCAATGAACATTTGAAAGCTCCAGCCTTTCTCACCCTTCAATTTTTTGGGAAAAAATACTGTACGGTGGCTTTTCTCCAGCCGAAAAGAATGTGAGGAAAGGTCATGAAGTCTCAAACCTTCCATTCTTTAATCCCTTTTCACACCATTAAAAGAGCATGCATGCTAAAATATAAAATTATAATAGTTTTATTTAAGTATGCTGCTGCGGTAGTGAGAAGAAATGTGATTTTAACACTCTAGCGATGCTACATTTTTATTTTTAAATTACGAATTTCCTGGAAAATTTGTGAGTGTTCCTCTCAAAAATTCCAAAAATCTCTCCCCGATTCAAAACAGAGTGAAAATTTCAAGAAAATTTTTTCGTAAATACATATATTCTCCGAGTCGAGTGTTTTACCCGGGGAAAATTCGACAAAATCGATAAGTTGAGAAAGTTCCTCCGTATATTTTCATGTAGTTCCAATGAACGAAAAAAACACCCGTATGATGGAAGAAAAGTGCATGTTTATAAAATTTTACATTCCGGTAATTAATGTTTCTAATATGGTATTCATTCCAACCACTTATTTTTTTAACTTTGGCTTTGCTTTTTCTTTTTTCCAGGTAAGTTTCCATGAGCCGTACACTTATCAGAGATTCTAACCCTGCGTAGAAGTACCGTGAGTTAACTTAAAATAGTTTGATTGTTTCATGCTGATTGCTAAGGATACTCGGGGCGATTCAAAAATTACGCCACATTTAGGAGGAGCAAGAGGCGTCTGGATTTATTTGAAAAGTGCGCGTTGGAGAGGGTTAAAATGGGGAAGAACGATCAATTTTTAAAAAAATAAAAATCAGTCGAAAACTGCATAGGTAAGGTCAGAGAATGCAATTTATTTTAGAGAAATTATTTCCTCTAACCTTACATACAGGTTTTGATTGATATTGATTATTTTTTTGATTATTGTGTTTCCGATGTATAATTGTCTGAGTAATCGAATGAAACGTTTCAGCTTTTGTCCTCTCCTTGTCTTCCTTATTTACAACTTTTTTTCATTGTATTGCACTTATGTGTCATGAGTCATGGGCTGCATATAGTTCCTTTGTCATCAAGTTAATATTATTAGAGCTCAATAATTATTCTAAGAGCTCACTTGCCAGATTTCGGGAGCGTTCGTAATTTACACAACGCTTTTTTCTGGCATTTTTGGTCCATCCCACCCTCCAATAACCGTGACGTAACTTCGGCCCCCCTTAATAATTGCGTAACGTTCGGCGGACCCCCTTCCCTCCCCCCGATCCCAAAATTATTTTAAACGCTGCGTAGATCGGTGCAGCGCCTGACGACTAGCATAAATGTGCGCGAACTTCCTTAAGATTTTGTGTTACCAATCGAAAAGTTTATGTATCGCTGGAACTCTGGAACTAACCCCCCCCCCCTCCCACTTTAACGCAGGTTCAATGGTTCACACACCCATCCCCCTAGATCGTCACGTAATTTATAAACGCTCCCTTTCAACTTTGTTCTCTTTAAGTATAATGCTCCACATGAATATATACTCTGTATAATTTTACTAATCTGAGGTCCTAAACGGAGAAAATAACCTCGTGCGTGGGACCCGAAGTTTAGGTCATATGGATCTCTGAAGTTTTCAGAATGAGCATCTGAACACTTAAGGTCTAGCTGTCGAGGTTCGGATCACACGTCTGAACCTTCAGTTCTTACATCTGAAGTACTTCAGAAGTGAGAACCGAAGTTTTTCGGGTGTGAAAACCGAAGTACCTCAGGTGTAAGAACTGAAGTTTCAGATGTGTGATCCAAATCTCAGCAGCTGGACCTTAAGTGTTCGGATGCTCAATCCGAAAACTTCAGAGATCCATACGACCTAAACTTTGGGACCCACGTAAGAAGTTTTTTTCTCCGTGTAGCATAATCAAAGGCATGGATTGCTAATACTATTAGTTAATAAAGAAAAATATTAAAAATCAAGCTCAGGTAACTATAAAACTTCAACAAACCTCTGCATAGTCAGCTTCAGCTACCATGACGGTAGGTATGACGGATATCCAATGCCGTATTATACCGCCATATGCTTTGTATTGGTCGTAGATCAATGTAGGCAAATCTGAAAAGTTGACGGAAAACTTCGTTTTATTTTTTCTCTATTCTCAAACGAATCAGTGAGAACGAAAACACACCAACTCGGTTACTCGAAAATGCTCAATTTTCATTGAAGACAGTCAGTTTCATAAACATTGAAATTAGCGCATTCTGTTCCAATTTGGACCTTTAAAGTGTCCTTAAGTACTTGTCTTTAGGCACCGAAAATCTTTTTCTCACACTAACTTCTTCACCTTCTGTGCAGTTTTGTGTGTGTCTTGATTATTTTCATTTTTTCGAGTTGGTGTGTTTGCGTTCTCACTGATTCAAATAATGTAAAAATGAAAAAAAAGAAGAAAAAGGCAGATCCGCAGTAGAAAATCGACTGATGTCGCAAATTTCATAGAGTATAATCGTGTTGCAACTCATTACCACCGGTGAAACAGATGAATGAATTGATATTAATGAATGAATGGCTTCTGAATGAATTGTCATTTCATGTTGTATATGTGCGGAAGTGCTTTTTTTTTTCGATACGTGTATTGTTTCCATGTGTAGCTGGCCATATTGCAATGGCCGCATGAAACTGAACCAAGCCACATAAGATATCGCCAAATTTAACGGAGCAATTAAATTTTTTACAAGAGCAAATTCGTGGAGATTCCTTTGAAATTTTTAGGGGTTTGCTTCGTGCTATATAGAAAATTCACTGAAATTTGCAGAAAAATCTGCACAACCGTTTTCTTTTAAAAAATAAATTTCTCAATCAGCTGATGCTGGTATTAGCTGATGTGGCTTGGTTCCTTTCTGCTTAACGCAGTCCATTTAGAGGCCAAGTCTAGGGCCTCGCAACATCAACAATGAGTTAGTTAGTAAGTTAGTTAGTTATTTTATTTATAGATATCTTCACGCTTCAAAAACACCATGAATGACGTCATGTATTTGTATCGTACCATGCTTTTCCTAACCTTCTTTTCAAGAAAACAATAAGTGCAGTGGGAAATGGGATAAAAACTCTTTATTTCAAGTACATTATTCTATGAAAACCAGGCGGGGGGGGGGAAGGGGACTATGGCGCAATATTTTGTGTGACATGTTACGCCTGTTTTTCTGAGGGTATTTCCTTTATTTTGTATGTACATGCAACGAATTTAATAATAAGAAACAACTGGTTTTGGTTCATTTGTAAAAGAACCTATCTACATAAAGAAATAAATGGCACGGAATGTCGTTCCCAAAATAAATTCTGGCTCCTCATTGCGAGATGCAGTCCATTTAAAGGAGAAATTTTGCATATGGACAGGCTTCATCTCAATTACTAATTTTTCTCCATTATCGCCGCTAATGTGGAAGCTTCAGATTGTCAGAACTTTCCTCAAAATTAGTTATAAAAAGGTCACTTAAATGCTGTTACATTACGTATGATTTTGATTTTAATTGATATAATGTTATTACGTTTGCCAAACGAAGAAAAATGGAGGGAACAAACGCTTGAAAACTATTGAAATCATACAAGAGAAATAGATTGCGAGATTCTTTGTTTATTTAGGCGAATACGTTGGAGGGTATGGATTCGATCGATTCATATCGATCGAATCGACACCGATTTTTTTTAATTAATTGTCGATCGATTCACTTCGATCAAATCGGTGTCGATCGATTCACGTTTTTGTTTTTCGATCGATTCATGTCGATCGAATCGACCCCAGTTTTTCATCACCAAATGCGTTTTGTTAAGTCTCTTTCTGGACAAACCTGCGACCTGCAGCGACTGAGAAAAACTGCCTTTCAGACGCGAGAAGTTTGAAAAAGCGACAAAACGACGCAAATCGTCTGCTCAAAATTGAATTCCACCCTTTTTTAATGTGTCTATTGTGATTCGTAATTTTTGCCTGGTTTTTTCCTAGGATAGTTTTTCGTCCAATTCAGACTTAAATTTCGACAAAGCTTTAGTTTTACTTTAATACTGCATGTTTGAGGGGAGGGGGCATTTCTATTCGAATCATGCTTCCAATCAAAGAACGATGAATACATACTTTCAGGTGTTGCCATCATGAGTGAGATATTTCCCAATATTCTACTATGAATCGGTGGACCAGGTATCTTTTCCATCAGTTCATACTGTCTGTTATATCGGGGCACGAACTTAGACAAAAAGTACAAGACGTAACCGATAGCAAACGTGAGTAGTAAAAGTAAAATCATTTTTCCTGCACGCACAGCACAATCACAAATTCAATAAGACCGTCACGGATTCTTTTATTCGTGTGTCTCCTGCCTTACAATGTAAACTAGCACTGACCAAACTCCGACGGTAAAAACATCACAAACTGTGAAGAACCGCTGAAATGCGGAGAATGCATGAATGGGATGCACAGAGTAGGTGAGAAGGGTATGGCGGATCGGTTAGTGGGTGCTCCAGATGATAACGTCATGCACAAACGCAGCGTTGTCATACGGAACCGACGTTCGATTCAACTTGTTTACTGGGACTCGACTGTAGAAACGTAGTTAACATTCCAACACGTTGGCAGCATCTCTAGTATATCAATAAAAACATGCTGAACTCAATCTGTTCCATGAGGTAATGTTTTTTTTTTTGCAAAAGGATGATCTATCGTTGCATAGATAATCTGTTAGTGATAACTGTATGCTTGATTTCAAATTTATGTAACATCTTATCGGTCGCTACGGTACTCGTAAGTGGTAACACCGACTCAGAGATAGTACTGATTTTTCGGCCTGATTTCATGCGTTGGAGGCAGTAAATAACAAGCCTTTAAAATCAAACTGAGCGGTGAAAGCATGAGATTAGGCTTTTTAAGATTTCAAGGATGATTGGTGGATATTTATTTTCAATAGATTCTCATTGGAAGCTTCGAAAGCTTGTCTCGGTTGGCAACGCTGTAAAAGCTCCAATAGACAACTGCTTGTTGTTCGAGAGTGAGGCCCCGGTGGGATCCACCGACCAGTAATATACTGGCGTTAGTGGGTGTGAGTTTTTACGCATCGTTGTCATGTTGGCCCATTTTGAATTGAAACTATCATTTTTTCGCATCAAAGTCACATACTTGAACTGAAAGTGTGAGATTGGCAAACTTAATGTATCCGGCAATGTTAAGCACCGGGGATTCGGTTTTTATTACGGGCATTTTCGAGCAGCACTGGATGAATTTTGCTGTAACGAAAATATAAACAGTGATATTTATTATGAGATTCTGAATCATCATATCGATGGCTAAAGTGCAAACCCATGTATCTTGATCGCGATGTTTCAAAATTTCCGCTATTACTTACTTTTTGAAGAAAAACAAGCCGACTCCATAGTTTGGAATTGACGTAGCATATTTTGCTGGCAGACAAGAAAAATCAAGACAATTTTGAAGAAGTTACGTTGACCGGTCTCCTAAAGGAAAAATGAAGAATGAAAAGAAGTCTGCAACGTCGGAAACGAAGATACGTGGTTTTGTTCTTTAGTCATCGATATTATTATGCCAGACAGAATAACAATTTACCGATCTTTGAGATTTGACCTGAGAGTCATTACTCTAAATTATTTTTCACTTAAAATTCTCACAACTTTCTTTTATTTGGTATCCTTTCCCCTCCCCACAATAGTTTGATTCTTTCTCAGAAAAGAAGAAATACTGAGGAGAAAATCGAGTGAAGTATCAGTTTGAATTTCAAGAATAGGAAAATCAAAAAACCTGTTAAATTTCAAGAGTTTTCCTTATACTAGAAAATGCTTTATGGAAGAAAACACAACAATAAAACAACTTTATTTGTTCACACGAATTTATTCATTTCAGACAGTATTTCTGGGTTTAAATTTAATTTCAATAGGTTTTAGTGGCCGTTGAACTAAATCAAATTGCAATTTTAACTCATCCTCGCGTTGAATAGACTCCAAAACAAAATTTCGCAAAATGGAGGACAACACCACTTTTTCCTCCATCATGGCAAATTTTTGACCTAGAATCAGAGTAAATTAAATAAATTAATACACGACGTAACCGACTTACCATTGATCAACTAACGGTTGATTCTCGCAATTTATCTGATCTCAGGAAATATCAGTAAATTTATGGTAAAGAAAAATAAATAGAATACAAATAACGTAACTTTAATCAAATAATTTAATAATTTTTATTAGAAGATTCAATATTCTGCTCCCACCTGAACCGCGCTATCTCTAATTAATTCCCTAGATTTCCACTCCTTCAGCCCACTTTTAAAGAGAAAAGTTGCCTGATATTTCATTTTTTTTTTTGCTTTTTGTTTTTTGTGAAAGTGAATCTAGTAGGTAATTTCTATTTACCCCTGTAACTACGCCCCAAGACTCTTGGTATAACGCTTGATGTTACCATTAGCACGCAATGTACACAAGTTATGATCTCACCTATACAATTTCTGGATCCAGCAGCAAAAGGCGTGTAAGCATAATGATGTCGGCCTTTAATGTTTTCCGGGCTAAATCGGTCAGGATCAAACTTCTCGGGATTTGAGAAGTATTTCGGATTTCTATGCAGCGCGTAAATGCTGAAAGTTACCAATGTGCCCTCCGGTACAACGTAATCTCCTGAAAAAACAGCATAATAGTACACATTATGTGCCTTCTGCGAAAATAGAGATGATCTAACTCGAATAAGTACGAATGAACCGATTTCAACCAGTGGTTGACTGGCTTTTATTAACTCCTCAAAGTATCATTGTTTGACTTCCCAACGCCTCGGAATTCATAAGCTAAGCACTAACTTTTTCTGACCGGCCAGAAAATTTATACGAACGTATAAATGCCAAACGGAACTATGTGCATTAAGATATGAACCCTGAGACCCTTAAGAATGTATGAATAACAGGGCTCACGTCATAACGCACATAGTTTCGTTTGATGACAGAAATGCATTCATATCAACTTTTTGATTAGTCTGCTGAAATGAATTATGGTAGATTTAAATGGATGCGAGTAATTTTATCAACTTGGGTAAATCCATTCCGATGCATTCGCAAGGGTAGATCATCATGTTCCAACTTGCTCCAATAATTGATGTGTTGTACGTTTTTTAGATTTGACTGAATTAAAACTTAAAGATTTGCTAAAATTGGAGTTTTATGGAGTAAAATCCATTTTTAAAAACAACCTAATTGCACATGGTCCGCAGAAAAATCAGGAATCTGCCTGATGATAAAAAAAGAAATGTTTGCAATACTTATCATCACACTATGCACCAACTTTTTAGTAGAGGTATTCCATAAACGTTCATATTAATGCCGTTTCCTGTTAGACATGGAGCCTGGAATCATTCAGTACTCTTTGCTGCGTGAAAATATAATGAACGAAACGTAATTTAGTGCGGTGCTGTGATTCATTTTCTTGTCATTCTGCCAATTCCTAACTCCCTAGCAATTTAAATAGTGACTTGCCCCGTTTTGGCTCCAAATATTGGCTTCAACCTTTAAGAGGCTTAAGTCGAAAATGTCCTTTTAGTACCTTTAGGATAAATAAATTTACCAAATTTAGTATCCGCTTTTGCTTTTCTCGAGATCATAGGCGCGCTGGGAAATAGTCGCAAGCTTTCCTTGATGACCTGTTCCAAATACTTCATTGATCGCAGATCATCCACCGTCGCTTTCCTATCGGATCCTTGGAAAATATCATCAAGCTCCTCATAGCATTTTTCCTGAAAAAATAAGACCAAAATAGGCCATTGTTACTGAGTGACAGCCAATTCCTTCATCAAAACCTGCAAATTCAGATATGATTTGAATTGTATCGTACAATGGTATCTCTTATGTACTTAATTTATGATGTAAGGAATTACTTCACGTTCTTTGAGTTAATGTGCTGAGAGTTAAAAACCCTCAACTGATCGACTTTTGATGGAATTGCAAGTGGTTTTTAGGCTTGCTTTTCGTCCTCGTAGGTACATATCGACGGTGAAACTACCAAACCACGTATCTCGTTTGCGGTGTTTAAAAATCTACGCTCACATTTTATTTTTTTGAAGTAGACCAAATTAATATCATTCCTTGAAATTTTTACGGAATTTTCTCCGCACAAAGAGGAAAAATCACAGACATTTTCAAGACTGGATGTTAAGTAGTTTTTTATTTAAAAAATAAAGTATGACAGGAAGTCTGCGACGTCGCAAACCGAGATACGTGGTTTGGTAGTTTCACCGTCGATATGTGGCATAATCGTCCTCCCCTTATTTTCGTATGCGGCCCTGTCTGTTTTATGCTCCTCACAGCAAGTATTGGAATGCTCTCTTTTCATTTTTGGAAAATGCAATCGAAATTTAATCAGTAAACTGAAAGTTGCAAGTAAAGGAGGGATGAATTTTATTTTTTGTAGAACCGATTGTTATTTGGTTCTTTTCCAAATTATTCAGTGGAAGGCTGTATCAGTATTAGCCAAAATCATGGACGCGGTATTACCTGAATGTCGGGATGATTTCCCAAAAGAAACAGGGTGAAACCCATTGACACTGCCGTTGTCTCGTGCCCCTGAAAAAAAGACCAGTCGATTGTCAATTTTGAGATTTTCCGTCGAAAAAATTAAATTATGACCGCTTATGCGCTGTGTTGGAAAGCGTTACAAGCGCATATTGCATGCCAGTACAGCTGAGATGATAATTTTTTTTTTAAATTAGATTGAAAACTATTAAATATATGGACGTATTTCTATCAAACGGAACTACGTGCATTAAGACGTGAGCCCTGTTATGCATATATTATTATGGGTCTCAGGGCTCACGTCTTAATGTTTATAGTTCTGTTTGGCAGAAATAAGTCCATATGATCTCTGCACGAAGAATAATAAATTCTGCTACGAAGATAGAATTTCGGTGCTTATGGAATACCAAAGCCATAGGTCTAGTTAACTAAAGTTTCCTGTTATAAAATTTGAGCCTCGGATCAGGCAAGTGAAATCTTTGGTAAATAATGCCAGTCTTGGTGTGGCTGTCAAAAACTTATATAACCTGAACCAACTTTGATTACCATAACTGAAAACTTTGTTGTTACCTAGGGTAAACAATGTGATGCTCCATATTGATTTAGGTGAAAGATTTTACTTACGCCAAACATGAAGGTGTTCACCTCTTCCCTGAGACCCTCATCTGATAATGGATTGGTCGTTGAATCACAAGCTTCCAGCAAAATATCAAGGAATGCCAATCTCTTTTTCTCTTTAAAACAGAAAAAACAAGTCGATTATACGTACAATTTGTAATAGCAGAGATGCAATTCCGTTACCATGTACTATTACTCTACTGGTACTTTTATCGATGGTTGAAGTAAAAAATGGCATACTCCCGATACCGACGTCACAAATTATTGCTCAGTTTTCACTTCCATTCAAGAGGAAAACTAATCAAATTTTGTTTAAATTGTCGGCGAATTTCCTTCAAATGTAGACTAGACACTACATTTTCATTTTTATCAGATAATTTTGAAATTTTTCAACATTTTTAACGTATTAGACGTAAAAGTCTCATGAGAAAATATACTCTGCGGTGATTCAATTCTTACCCTGCCCATTGCATGGTCCACTATGTTCGCACATCTTTGATTTGATCAATTTCGGATCCGTAAAATAAAAATTCTTGAACCATCGTTTTTTTTTTTTTGTTATATTTTACCCCGCAGTCATCATTTTAGTGACCAATAAATTCTCGTCCACAAGAGTATGCGAAATTTCTAGAGAAAATTAACTTCAAACGGGATTAATATCAGTTTTTGATACCTTTACTTTCGTTCACAACGTCGGTCGCTTTCTGCTGTAAAGATCTCTTATTTCTGCTATTTTGGATAGCCTGAAAGAAAGCAAAGTAAAGAATTCTTTAAGGCAATTTTAAAATTAGGTATAAATTGGACTTATTTATACTATCTGGTCAACGCAAAGACGGCATCCAAAGGCGCAAACCCCAAAAGTGAGAAATGCTTAGCCGAATAGGGCAAAGAGAGGGTGTCAGGACTCATCCTAAAAGCGCAAATACCTGAATAAACTTAAGAGGAAAGGTACTCATGATTTTTGTAAAAGGTTTTACTAGAAATTTGTGTGAGGAACTTTAGGTGACTTCGAACATTGTTCTTTGGAGATTTCGTGCCTAAACGTAAAGTATTGTTCCCAAAGGCGGAAAATTCCGAACAAAGGACGTCTTGTTAATGTCGGTCAAGAAACTCCACAAATCTTGCTCAGAGTCAGATGCCTTGATTTTTGTGATTTCGAAGACCAGCTCCGTTGTAATACATTCGAACAATCAATGCATGTTTTGAAAAAATGACGATGTCGCGATAAACATAAGTAACAACTTACTTCATCGACACAAAAGCGATACTGGAATTAAGTTGATGCGTTATTGAAACGAGAAAAGTTCCCTTAGTTAGTATCGCATGCGACGAGCGCTGAACAAAAACTGTAACACCTCGGCGCAACTATTCGGGCTCCACGGATGTCCGGGTTGCATACGCACGAGAGTGAAGGCGTTTTGACTGTTCACTTACCGCTTCACCTGAGGTGGTGGGTTGTGCTGTGAGGATCCAAAATGATGGATCACCTTCCATGGAGATGTTGCATGTGTGAGGAATTTGCGATTTGACCATTGATTCTTATGTAAAAGTTTGTGAGAAACACGATGGTGCCACTGGTTTTCTCTGAAATCAACTCCCAAGCTCAAAAAAAGCTCTCAAGTTGAGACCAAAATGGAGGGGATATCCAAAGCTATCCTGAGAGTCCAACTCCACATCAAGACAAACTCTCCATGTAAAGACAGGGAGCAAATACGTTGGCAGGGCTGCCACATTATTTGGAGACTCAAAAATTGAAAACACGGCATCACTGCTAATGTACTTGCTCCCTATCTTTGCATGGAGAGTTTGTTTTCATATAGAGGTGGACTCTCAGGATAGCGTGGGATATCCCCTCCATTTTGGCCTCAAGTTGAGAGCTTTTCTTTGGCTTGGGAGATGATTTCAGAGAAAACCAGAGGCACCATCGTATTTCTCGCGAACTTTTACATAAGAATCGACAGTCAAATCGCAAATTCCTCATACATGCAACATCTCCATTCCTCGTTTTAACAACGAACTTGTCTTTTAGGCACGAGTTGTTGCTCTAAAAATCTTTACTTATTAGCACTGCTGCCGCGCTGCTGAAAAGAAGAGTTGCATCGAGGAATTATAATGAAATTAATTCAATTTATGGCGCTTGCGATACTACTTGGAGATGTTTTGCTTCTTTCTCTTACCTCTCAACTTAATTCTATTGTCACTTATACCGCCAATGAAGTAAATATCACAGATCTTTATATTATCATTTTTATTCTAAATGAGCAATATTTACCGTTTGAGCAAGTTCAAAAATTATGTCCAAACTCCTCCTATATTTTTGACCTAGAGGTAAGTAGTAGAATAACCTGCCCCAGTACCAAGGTCGGAGTCCTCTAAGAATAGTTATGACGCCAGCGCTGAAAAAAAAAATCCCGTGAAAAATTACCGAACAGTTTAAAGTAACAGTACTAAATCGTTTTAAAGTGAAAAAACGAGATTGGAAGTAGGGATTATTATGCTTTGAATTCAAACATACGTTAGCCCCTTCTTCTTGGATACATGGTGCCAGCTAGCACACTCGCGAGTTCGTGAAATGTCATCAATAATCTGTGTTAGGTTCGGTTAAGCAACAAAACAAACTCCTTGGCAAAGCGGAGAGTATCGCTGGGTTTGAGGACGTATAGAAATCTTTACTAAATCGATATTATCGTAATTAAAATTTGACGAATTGACAAGTACGTAGCTTGCAAATTGCCGGCGATTGCTGACTCCCTGATTCGATGAATTTTTGATTCGATGGTCGAATCGATTACCGAAAAAGGGGCGAAAGTCAGCCCTTATTTTGGGAGGCTCCTTGATGGATAATCGACGGATATTCTACCAAGGACATTCTAGCGTATGTCAAGAAGTTAGCCAAAAATATTTCCTTAAAGATGGAATTTCAGGTAAAAATTTCTCGGGGGGTCCTCCGATAAAAAATAAAAAATATCGAAAAATTGCGTTTTTGTGAAAAAAATTTTCTATTTTGGAAATGCCACTGATATCAGCAATCGCTTTAAAATAGAGGCAAAACTTTTAGGTTTCGCGCTTTAAACTCTCCTAAGAATAATATTATGGCTCACTGGTTACTCACTCTTCTACTGCCTGAATGTACTCCAGTTTTGGGTTGTTTAAGGCGTCGATTTTGATCCCCATTGCAGATTCTGAAATAAAAAGTATACAAAAGTTACCGAGATGTATTGTTCAAGCCCGTAAATTAAATTGAATGCAGAAATGATCCGATAGGCATTCTGTAAATGGCCGAGATGACCATCGAAGAATGTACCGCGTTAAACAGAAAGGAACAAAGCCACATCAGCTATTGCCAAATTTAATCGGGAAATTTAATTTGTTACATGAAAACGGTTGTGCAGATTTACGTGCAAATTCCAGTGAATGTTCTCCATAGTGAGAAGCAAATTCCTAAAAATTTTCCAAGGAATCCGCACAAACGTTCTCTCGTGAAAAATGAAATTGCCGAGTCAAATTTGCCAGTAGCTGATGTAGCTTGGTTCCTTTTTGTTAAATGCGGCCCCAATAATGTATATATGTCGCAGGCAATTGGCAATCGCCGGCAATTTACAAGCCAGTGGTAGGTAAATAAATATAGAAAATCAAGAAATACAAAATTAAAAGAACAAGATTAGAGTGCTGATTATGTTGCCTATGATGTGAATGGACACTTTTCTATCCTTAAAAACATGGTAGAAATATGTAGACTTAGGAGAGCATGCAATGAATTCCGTGACACTAATTGGGTTGAGATCGAACAGGCAACTAAACTAACATTGTAACAAAGCGTTGAGTATCACAAAAAATGAAGGCGCTTCAAGCCGAGCTCATACTTTTGAAGACCATAGCCCTTAAAAATTGCATTATGCCGATGCGCATTATTGCGATTAATTGAAACAACGTGTGAACAGCTTGCAAATTGCCGGCGATTGCTAATTGCCTGCGACATATACGCACCGAGTCTCCTACTCTCGTGCTTTTCCAGGTCCGTATAACTTCGCAAAGTTATCTTCATGAATTGAAATGTATAAGTATTCAAAGCCCTTGGTAGGTGTATATCCTTTGCAACAGAATTAAAGACGAACTTTAAAAGACAATATCCACCAATATGTTCACAGCTTCACGTTGTTAATCGGTGAAATCAAGTTCATGGAGCGATGTAATGGTGGGCTCTTTCGGACATTAAACTGAATTCGCGCTTCTAGGTATGCTTGTTGCATATGCGGCAAAAAATGAAGGCGCACCTAAAGTTACTCATAAATATTGACAGGTTTGCGCATTGGCTATAGTGATTCCAGCAAAGTTCATGTAGCGAGCTAAATGTGCGTTTTTCGAAGAGATATCTATTTGCGTTACTCAGGCGGTGCAATGCCTGTATGGTGAAATTGAAGGCAAACTTAAGAGGAACACTACCTTCTAATGGTGCCGTACCAAGGGAAAAAGCCGTATGACCATTCAAATGTTGCCAAATTGCCTCTCGTGAAATATTTATTTTTGAAAAACTCGCTGAATATTTTTCTTTGAAATTTTGAGACTCTTTGGATCAAATTATGAACAAAATTTTCTAAAAAATTGGAAGAAAAATATTGAAAAATTTCCCCAAAAATTCATGATCTGTTAAAGAAAATTTGGAAATGCCTGAAGGCTCATACATTCCTTAGTACGGCAGAATAGGTTCGCACAACATTTGTGTGTCAAAAAACGTGAAGGATTTTGACGAATAAAGTGTGATATATTTTTCATCCTTGAAATTTTAATTTTATCAATGCGTTGGTGAAAACAGCTCAAAATTGCTCTTAGACGACTAAATTTTTTGAAGTTTTCTAGGAGAGGCCTCCCAAGCCCCTCTTTCACGCTAGACAAATCCCCAGAATCACCCTTTGCAGCGGAGGGGGGGGGGGATCCTCCTTAATCCTCAAATCACAGGACAAATCCTCCTTAGGAAGGTGTCTTTTAGTGTCCTCTAGACCCCCTAACACGAAGACCCCTCATGCATTCCCCACAAAAAGTTCTCAGTTCTATCAATTTTTGGAACGGACCCATTGCACCAATTTTTTGTTTTAAATGATTTACAAACCAACGATGTTCACAAACTCACCGCAAATGTTATCCAGAGCGACTAGATGCATCAACGTTGTCACGTTGACCGGCGTGTCTTTCGGATGCTCGCGCAGTTTCCGAATGAGAACGACTGCATTCTGTACTAAAGTGTCGCAGAGAGCATTCAGGACGTTGAAATGAAACGCCGGGGTGATCAGTTTCCGCCGCTCGTGCCATAGCTCACCTGAAATCCGCCAAGACAAGTTTCAAATCCATGCATTTGATTGGACTAGGATTGAGGCCGTTCAGAGCAAATCGCAATGGGTCAGTCGCGCTGGTCACAGAATCGTGTTTTGATGTTTGATTCATGTGGATCAGCTATAAATTAATTATATCTGCAGCTCAAGCAAGTCCTTTTTCAACATTCAATATCAACCGAGATATTCTCGAAGTGTTTGCGAAGAAACTTAGGTACAAAATCTCAAGGGAGGTGGTTGTTTCGTTTTTCCTCACAAGATGAAATTAGAAAAATATTACGGGGGCGAAAATTTTGACACTTTGATGGAAGTACAGAGGTTCCTATCATTGTAAGGTGCAAACAATTTACCCTGTACGCTATGCACTTATGCAGCTATGACGTTATACTGCCGTGCTAAGGAAGGACGCCGTATAAGCCTTCAGACGTTGCCAAATTTCCTCTGATGAATCACGGATTCCAGGAAAATTTATGAATATTCTTTTTCGATTTCTCGGAGAATTTCAATCACAATTTTATCCAAAATATCTGAAGATTTCAAGAAGAAATATTCATGGCCATTCTCAAAAATACACAATTAATGGCGAGAGACCTGACAACATTTGAGTGTTCATACGGCGTTTTTCCTTAGCACGCGCAGTATCGCACTTACCTCCACTTGTAAGCAACCCGTTGCCCAGCCAGTCGTGAAGCTGCGCATAAAAATGGGATTTCTCCTCCAGACTTTTGGCATGGAAGTATACCTGAGGAGAAAAAAGTGTAACTTGATACATATCTCCATTATCACACAGAACACTAAAAACACACGAGTTCTAACAACTATCTATGAAATAAGATTGGATTAGCACTCCATTTTTCGGTTATGAAAACATTTGCAGAGGTCCCTGCGGATCCTATCAGATTGTTCGAATCAATGAGACTTTACAGTGGTCAATTTTATGTATAAGTCATAATTAAGGCGTTGGGTACAAAAAAGGCATCTCTCGGTTGCTTTGGTCCAGTACCTTCACCTCTTTATGCTCTAGAGAGGAAACGATCGGGTAAATTTTCTGAAATTGTTCCGTTTTCAGCATTGTAAAATCATAAAGAACATTTTGTAAAATACATTTGCTTTAATTATAGTTGATGAAACATTACTGGAGATTTTGAAACTCCGCAACCAAGAAATGTCCTTTCTACGCCCAACGCTTCGATTTATGTTGAGGTTTTCCTCCATAGGCTATTTGACTGACTTTTGTTTTTTCTTTTCTCTTTTCAGGTAAGTTATCATGCACCGCACTCTCCAAAAGTACCATTCTCGAGCGAAAGTACTGTGAGTTGACTTCAAATAACTTGATTAATCCTATACTCTATTATCTGTAAATCCTCTACACGGAGAAAAAAAACTCGTGCGTGGGACCCGAAGTTTAGGTCATATGAATCTCTGAAGTTTTCAGATTGAGCATCTGAACACTTTAGGTCTAGCTGCCGAAGTTCGGATCATACATCTGAAACTTCAGCTCTTACATCTGAAGTACTTCGGTTCTTACATCCGAAGTACTTCGGTTCTCACATCTGAAGTACTTCAGATGTAAGAACTGAAGTTTCAGATGTATGATCCGAACTTCGGCAGCTAGACCTAAAGTGTTCAGATGCTCAATCTGAAAACTTCAGAGATCCATATGACCTAAACTTCGGGTCCCACGCACGAGTTTTTTTTCTCCGTGTATTATTCTATAAACTCTTAGGGCTACTCGAAAGCCTCCAATTGATAGACCAATCAGAAATCGGTGCACTTTTTGCGGCAGGGGATTGAAATCGTTATAAGGGTAGAAGAAGTAAAAATCTACTACAGAGGAGTGTGACTGATGAGAGTCTGGTGCACAGGTAATGTTTCCAACTAATTTCTCTCGCTTATTCGAGGCCAAGAAAAAATTTTTAGTCCTGCTCATATATGCCCATTGCGATTATCCAATGATTGGCTCCATGCAGATTTTACAGAAGCCTTCATCAGCTTTGTTTCTAAGGATAAATACTCCGAATTGGTTTGCGTTCAGTCGGCCCAAGATTTATAACAAAATTGCGTGAATTGGAATACGTTTCATGGTATAGTACCACACGGCACTTTTGAAAAATAAGTAATTTAAAAAAAGAAAGGAAAAAAAAAACACACACACTATGAGTGGATTGCAAAAAATGTAAAGTTGTAAGGTATTCGAAAGATCTGTGACAAACCTCTGCGTAATCAGCATCAGATATCAGGACCTCCGGTAGCCAAAACATCCAAAGTCGAGATATACCACCATATTCCTTGGATAATCGGCTGACAAAATCAAGGCGCGCTGAAGGACATTAGGTTAAACTTAATTATTAAATATTTTCTCTTTTAAAAAAAATAAAAAGTATGAAATGGATACGAAGTATAGTTTTCAATGGCAAAACGTGTATTTTGAGGATCGTCACAAATAATTGAGTTGAAATTCAATAAATAACATTGCAAATGTATGAATCCTTGTTGATCGACGAATAACTTCTAAATTAAGCATATTTCATCCCAACTGTGTCAAAAAAATATTTTTGTTTTAAAAATGTTACATAATGAGTATTTCAAGTACGCTACGACGACTTTGCCTTTCACCCCTTCTCAAAATACTATCAGCATTTTGTGTTGAGAGCATTCCTATTATGTCTATCTTCGATGGCAAGAGGGAAAAATTCTGAAAATGTATGTACATTCAAAACATCATTTGATAGAAAAAGCTTGCTTCTAAGGCGGCTACAAGCATTTTCCGTGGCAATTGTCGCAGTGTAATGTCTGAAGAATGTATTGAAATCGGTGCATCAACAACCTAGCTGAAATATTACGTAGAGAACCACATTACCACATTGAACCACATTACAAATTATTGAAATCATTATCATTCGAGAGGGCTAAAATATGTGCTTCCGGAAGGTATTAAAATTTGAGAAAAAAAAGAAAATAAAATCATTTTGAGTCTATTTGGAGAGAGCACAATGAGGATATTCAAGACTTATGTGCATTTTCAATGATATGAACTCACTATCTGAGCGCACGTTTCGCATGGCCTAACCTTAATTCTGATCGTAAATGATGATGTATCATAACTTCAGCAAGAGTTTGGCACATAAGTAAAGTTCAGGATTAAGAGTATCTCAACTCTTCTCTATAAATGTTGCTTCAATATACTTAATTAAGCATGGAGACCACGTTCAGGAATCTCTTTACTTAAATATCATTATTTCAGTGTTTTAGCCACAAATTTTCGAGTTTCTCTGGATTCAGGGTTGCACGCGTGAAATGGTAAATATGAAATATTGGAAATTTCCGTGAATATTTCATGAAATTTCACGAGGTCATGTAAAATACTTCATATTTTTCAGGGGCTAGGGCATGCAACCCGAACTAAAACGTCCAAAAACAGAGGAAAGTCACAATTTATACATTTTGCGAAACATGAAAAGGAACCGGTGTTTTTAATATCTTTCATAAATGTTTGAAATTTCATGAAATATTTCACGTGAAATTTCAAGATTTTGTTTTTCATGAAAAATTGAAACCCATATTTGTCGGTTTATAAGCCGGGCTGCAGCTCGAATCAGGTGCATAAATCGTCGTTTCCCGAACGAAGGAACGTAACTTAATTTCAATGTTGCCAAATTTCCTCGCGCCGATTGCATTTTTACCAAGAGAATTTTGGCAATTTCTGACTTAAAAATTCACCGATTTTTCTTCTGATTTTATGCGAAAATCAAACTAATTTTCTGCAAAAATTGCACTGGTCTATTCTTGTTAAATATTGAGTTGCTTGAGTCAATTTTGCAACATTGGAATGGAGTTTCGTTCTTTCGTCCGAGAGACGACGAAATTACGTTAAATACTCACTTTCAGGTGTGAGACTCATCAGGGAGGTGTGTCCTAATATCCTGCTTTCCATTGGTGGACCAGGTATTTTTTCCAACATTCCATACCGTCTATAATATCGGAGCCTTAATTTTGTTAATGCATACAGGACATAACCGAATACGAACGTCAATAGTGGAATTAAAAGCATTTTTATGCACAGCACAATCGCAAATTTAAGAAATTAGACCGTTAGGGATTTAACAATTTGCGTAAATAAGTACTTGCTCATGTTATAAATTAAATCACTTTTTAAACACGAAAAACATCAAACGCGTTTAAAGACCCGGTGAATCGTGCGGAACGCGTGCATGAGACGCAAAGAATATGTAAGACTGGTTTGGTGAATGAATCATTAAGTGCTGCAGATGATGATTTCTTGCTCAATCTCGCTGTTGCCAGGTCAAAGTAACCTTGAAAACCTCGAACAGTATCATTCTTTATTTTGCTTTTGGCATTTTAGGCAGTTTCAGACCAGTTATGCTATTAAAAACTGACAATTTAGGGTTTTATGATTTTAATATGCTCTCGACGTGGAGAGAAGAATAGCGTATAATTCTAATAAAATCCTGTTGAAACTATGATGAAATCAAAAACGATTTTTACATCAACGTACTGACTCACCGATCCATTAACTTTAATTGTAATCTGAAATTTAATTTAATACGTACACTGGGATTGGTCCGTAAAAATTCCAACTGAATTTTTATTTAAGAGAGCATCATATACTTATTAAAATACAAGGGAGAGAAGTTAAAAGAGAGCTTATTCAAATGTGGGCATGGTAAATTTAATATGCTGTAGACTTACTATCGTTTTTTTTTCTTAAAGGCAGGATGGTGCTTTGGCACAGTTTTAATTATTAAATATGAAACTGACGTTGTGATTACAATAATAATTGGGTGCTAACATAATAACAGAATTGATTAAAATAAAAATTAAGAAAAATGAGAATAAAGATTTTAGCGACCCCGCTTTAGTATTGGTATGGCCTCAGTTAAAGGGAGTTAGACTGATTCAGGATGACATCAACCTGAATCAGTCTGACTCAGGGTAGTTTATGAAACATAATCTGACGTCAGACTGACTCACTTTAACTACTTAGTGTTAAAACTGACTTTTCAATCTAATACCAATTTGTACGTATAAAGAGGTCAACAAAACTTTAAAAAAAAATTGAAATTACCTATATGCAACAATAACAAAATTTCAAAAATACAAAAATGCAAAAATAAAATTGTAGTGACTTTTGAATAAGAAACAGACAGCATTATTCATGCATTGAATGTCACGTGTTTTTCACCTTTTTTACCTCCTTTAAAATAAAAATTTAAAAAAAATTCCAAGCAAAATTTTCCCTTCACATTTTATGAGTATACTGTTTATGGTCTAAGGGAAATCCATGGAAAGTTTCAAAAATCAAGTCGCACAGCTTGGTTAAAAAAAAAAAAAAATGGAGAAAACTAAGTATTATGAAGTGCAGTTAGGTACACTCAAAAAAAGGTATGACACTGAGACCCATAAAAAATGGCTCGGAGATCCATAATTTCCAACCATAGTGAATTAACGTCTATAGTATGGCTTTCTGAGCCATACTTAATTGGTAGCGAACCTATAAGCATGGCTCCACGAACTATATTTCATGGCTCCATGATCCATAACTTGGCCGGCAAGTCACTCTTCCCATACTTGTTTTTTGAGTGTTTCTAGTTAAATGCGTATATTAATCCCGACTTTCCGAAGAGCTCGTCCTCCGTGGCAACGCTGTAAAAGTTCGCACGAGACAACTTCTCATTGTTGGGAGTGGAGCAGCGATGAGAACCACCGACTAGTGGCGCGGCGGTATAGTGGGCGTCGAAGCTGATCCACTGTTGTCATGTTGATGGTTTAAAAAAAGTTATTTTTTTTCCCCGCCTTTTTTCATTTTTCCCGGATCAAAGTTTAATATGAAACTGTGATAGAGTGCTATAAGGAATGTTACGCTTTTTTTCGCAAGCCAGTAGTCAAGAACTCGTTGGTCCATCAATGATGCCTTTGTTTCGCATATCACTGATGACAACAGCATATTCTGACATGCAGAAAACTTAAAGGAAGCAGAATTGACACGAAGGGGACAAGGAACCAACGCTTGGTTGCTATTTTGCCTTCAATTTTTGAAGTAGGCCAGGAAGCATCCTCCATGCGGTAATAGTTGCCGTCTCCAGGATTTGTATCTTGTGCTGTTACATACAAACCATGCCTCACTATCAATCGTGTTAAACTCAAAGTGATAATTTCTCTGATTTTTCATTTTAAGTGTCTCTAGTTGATAATATGTAGAAAATTTCTAACCAAATGATAATGAACTCAATTTTTTTTAATAACGCTGCTCCCTTTGCGCACATGCAGAATACGCCACTGGCTCTTGTAAAAATATGGTCGAGAATAGAAATTCAAAGGTCCTCAACTATTTTAATATTGGCAACGACTAAGGAGTGATTGTAATGACGCCAGCGCCTCAACGCGGATGGTATAATTATCAAGACGGTAATTAAAGGGTGGCAATTCTCCCGTTAAGATGTGACCTCCGGGCACTATTTATCGTGAGTTCTTGTGGACCATGCTTTTAAAAATAACTAGCATATCATAAATAATACCTCCTCCTGAACTAATAAATTCAATGCACGTGCGTTTTTTAATTTTATCATTATGTCCGTTGTTCACTAAGATTTTTCAAATGTAGATTGTCGCTAGCCCAACGAATATTTCCTGGTACCCATGAGCTTTAGGTATATACGAAAGGTGCCATCTTCTTCCATTTTTCAATGTTACTGTTAAATACTAATCGGACGTATTTCTGCCAAACGGAACTATGTGCATTTAGACATGAGCCCTGAGAACCATAAGAATATGTGCATCACAGGGCTCACGTCACAATGCACATAGTTCCGTTTGATAGAAATACGTTCAATCATGAATATTGAGACTGACGTGTGTTAACATTAAGATCCAACATGTTCATACGATATGAGAAGTGTGAACAAGAATAGAATTGGAGGCCAAAATCAGTCCAGTTATATCAAGTCGTCGCTTGGCTGACATAAGGGCGTAACTACACTCTGCAATGAACCCTGTTCTCCACACTATTCAATGCTTTTCATGGTTCATCTTAGCGTGTTGTTACGCCCTTATGTCAGCCAAGCGACGAAGTGTTGCCTAATATATCATCGTTTTTTCAACAGGCAACCACGCAAAAAGGCTTTCAATTCGGTTTTGGATTTTTAGTCAAAGAGAAATTACAAGAATCATCATAGCTTTACATTGTTCAGTTTTTTGCCAAGAAAATAAGATTCAAGAAGAAAACTAAGCTATGTGAAATGCGGTTACACTGAGTCTAGTCAAGTTCGTTCATTTATAGTTACGAACAAAGTTTAGCGCTTCCTGCATATATTCTAGTCAGGCACTGCCTTGTGTTGTTTGCGGATTATCATCACTGTAAAATTCGCATTATTATAACATTCATTTATCATCAAAACCCGATAAAGATGTCGATATGAAAAAAGAGCAGGTAACAAAATTTTTAGGTCGAGCGGCAACATAATTTTTCTCGGGCAAGATTTGTAGACAATACATGACAAAAATCCTCGATCAGATACTACTGCTTTTTTTTTTTTTTTTTTTTTTTGAAATAACATATTTATTAGTTTATTTACATATTACAATTGTTTGAGATAATTATTGATGAATAAACACTTATAATGTACAATCTACTAATAAGGAGTAAAGAAATAATTAAGTGACATTGTAATAAGATTAAGAAAGTTAAGAATTTGCAAAGACTAATTAATTACTACTATAATTAATATATACATTAAGTTGTGGTTATAACACCGGTATCGCCTGTAGGCATTTCTTCGGTATGTTGTGTAAGACGTGATGTTAATGTCTTTTTTCTTTTCAGTACATGTTCTACATATTGGCTGATTGACTGCCAGTTATTGTTTGATGAGATCATAAAGTCGACGATTGTGGATGGTTCTAGCCTATAAGATGTCTTGAATTCTAAATTATATCTAAGATGTACAAAGGCAGAACAATCAAAAAATGTGTGATACGCCGTGTCTTTTATGTCTTCATTGCAGATTGTACAGAGGGGGGAGGTTTTAATCTTAAATCTATATAAATAATCATTAAAATCACCATGGCCAGTAAAAAATTGTGTAAGATAATAGTTTGTATATCCATGCGTTCTGTTCATCCATGCATCAAAATCGTTAATTAAAGTTTTAATCCATTTATTTTTGGTGTTTTTATTCCATTCATTCTTCCATTCATTCATGATTTCTTCTTCAGTTTCTTCTCTGCGATCTTTGTAAATCATCATTCGTCTTTTCTTTTTAACTAGTAGATGTGGGGGTTCTATTCTAGACAATGTATCTAGTGCAAAATCAGACACAGTTCGGTAGGCACAGCATAGTGATATTTTTAAAGGTCTAAGTGTTTTTCTAATTCTGTCTTGATTGTATTTTAACTTAATAGCATGTGACCAGATTGTTACACCGTAAAAGATAATTGACATAATTGCATGAATAATAAGTAGTCTTTTGAGATAGGAAGGGCCATTAACATTAACTAGAAGGCTTCTATAAAATTGAGTTGCCTTTTTTGCTTTTGTGCATACTGTATCAATATGTTCGTTGAACGTTAAGTTTTTTCCAACTTGAAAACCAAGATGACACATTGATTTTGATATTGGGATTTCAGTATTACCTACAAGGACAGTTGCATCTTTCCTATCTTCTTTAGAACCGCTAATTATTACTGCATCTGTTTTGGGTACAGCTATTTCTAGTGACAGTTTTTTGAGTTCTTTGATATATTGTCTAGTAATTTTAAATGAGTTATTACGAAGAGATGATTTACTATAACATTGCAAAATTATTAGAAGATCATCAGCATATACAATTTTATCTGATCTGGGAATGGTACGTAGCCTAACAATGTAATCAAAAGTAATGTTCCATAGGATTGCAGAGAGAACACTGCCTTGCCCTACACCGCTAGTCACTTCAAAACATGTGTCATTATATTTTATTTTCCGATCAGAGAAATATGATTTCATTGACTGTATTATGTATGGAGCGATGTTTTTACTTTCTAATGCAGCAATGATGTCACTCCATCGCAGAGAATTGAATGCATTTTTTATGTCAAGGCCAAAAAAAAAAAATGCATTCAATTCTCTGCGATACTACTAAAAAGATACTACTGCTGCATGGCGCATGTTTGCTGGCCTACCTAGGAAATTGAAGGCGGACGGTGTTTCTCAAAGCGAGCCAAGTGACATCGGCAGTTGCCTAATGTTATTGAAAACTTATTTTTTATGGGAGAGTACCTATGCCAAATTTCTTGAAAACTTAAAGGAATTTGCAAATTTTTGAGATATGTCCAGAGAATCTATACGACTGTTCTAAAAGTTTTCTAATGCAATTATGTAGCAACAAGTGTCATTTGGTTCTCCTCCAAAAGACCCCGCCTACATATAGAAATATGAAGTAGTACAAATATTTATACCTACGTTTGTCAATTCACTTTTTCTATATTTTTAGTCGGAAAACGCTACAATATATGCGACACAAATCTGACTACCGACGAAGCCAAGACGTCTTTTACACGTTCATCTTTTAAGTGACTTACGTTGTGCGCTGTTGAATTATTATTGATGAGAGGCAAGTCCTTGATCTTGACTCGTTGAGATGGCACATCAATGTCCAGTTCAAGCTACAAATTGCTAATTTATGCGCAGATTTTGTCAGCTTCACATCGTGCAGTTATTAAGAGAGAATTCGCGGAGAGATTTCCACAATCCAGTATAGTAACACCTAGCGAAAAGCTAAAGCGAGACTATATTCATTGGGAGAGAGTGGGGTACCAACCGCGAATTGCAGATTCTCTTATTCTTTGATTTCTCAAAAGTAGATTTTACATTCCTTTTTTTTTAAAAAAAATAATAATTAACGCGAATCCATAATTTTTCTGCCCTGATGATTCTTTGTTATTTGTGACATACCTATTATCCACTAGATACTGTTTTTCAAAAATACCCTTGGCGGCATGAAAATAATCCGAATTTTAAGAATTTGTGGAGTGAAATTAATTTCTGTGAATCAAAATTTTGACATTTGCGAAATGAAACTCATGATTTGTCATCTATCAATTAATTCATGCCATTTGCGAGATTATGAACCCCAGATTCACCATAATTTACGCTACTCCCTCTTAACTTGAATAACTTGGAATAACTGGGGAATCACTTGAATTTTTTAGTCTCCTGACAACAGAATCGCGATCTCAAAATTCGAGAAAAATGACGAGTAGCTGAAGAAATTTAACCAATCGATACGATGCATCCTATGTCATTCTGACACCAAATATGGCGTCCATCGAATCACCCTAATTTCACAAAAAAAGAAATTCGTGCAATAGTAATATGAGCATGGCGTCTAATGTCTCGTTCTCTTCGAGCAGGAAACTTCGCGATAGGCGAGTCGAACATCCCAGGCGCGATGCGATATTACTGTCGTACCAAGGGAGAGGGCCGTATGAACATTCGTATCATGCCAAATCTCCTCCGATAAACTATTTATTCTTGAGCAAAACCATGAGCATTTATTGTTAGTCATAGCGCAGTTGGACGTAATTCTGTCAAACGGAACTATGTGCATTATGACGTGAACCGTGCTATGCATGTATTCTTATGGGTCTCAGGGCTCATGTCTTAATGCACATAGTTCCGTTTGATAGAAATACGCCCAGTTGAGGGAACGTAACCCCATTTCAAAGTTGCAAAGTTGAGTAAGAAATTTAAGTTTTTACAACAGTGCGATGTATGCTTCTAATTAAATGAAATGAGTGAAGTGTTTAAAAAAATGCGCATAGTTTCATAACAAAAGTACGATTTTTGAGTGGAACATTGATACGTTGTTACGATTTTCGTCAAGAAAACGACGATTTTTTTATGAAGTTTGCAGACACTGGATTGAATTGAAAATTAAATTTCTGGAAAATTGAAATAACCGTACACCTGTGATAAGAAAGAGCACCGTATGTGCCATTAGCCATTGCTAAATGGACCATATTTTGAAAGTAAGAGCCACAATTTCTAGCCCAACTATGAAAACATGCATGTGCATAGGGAAACTAATGGTCGATACGTCGTTTCTAAACTGAGCCGGATGTTGTACCATCAAATTGCAGTCCAAATCTACCGTAATAAAATGCACATTTTCACCCTGCAAATATATTTCTTCCCATTAACAGAGAATTTTGATCGCATTTTAATCGAAATTATCTGCAAATTTTAATGCAAAATGTAGCTGACTGTCTTGAAAAATATTATTCCTTCGGGGAGATTTTCAGGGTTGAACTGTCAAGAAATACCGGAAACATCGGTATACATCAGGTAATGTTAAAAAGTCAGAGAGAACCCGGACATGTCAAGGAAAATGGCAAAAATGTCAGGGAAAAATTGTTTAATCGCTCTTATTTCCTTCTTATAATAGGTTTGACGTTTCAAACAAGTTTTGCCCAAAAACCATTTTAAATCATGTCTTTTTAAGCGTCTGGCATATCCTCCATTGTCGGGGAATTCCACCAAAATATGACAGAGAAATCAGGGCAATGTTAGGGAATTTCATTTTCTAAATTCTGTGGCAACCCTTACTGTTAAAATATTCGAAAAAAATGGTAGATTTTACCGTCCTAAGACACAGTGATACGAGTATGGTATAAACACCATACTATATGGTAGCATTTACCATACATATTTTATGATTGTAGAGAAAAGAGTAGCCAAGGTGTTATATGTGTATTCACTTATTTATTTATTTAATAAAATATGTGCCTATTATAATAAGCACATATTTTACCCTTTTCTCTACAATCATATTTCAAAATGGTATTACTAATGAACGATTTCATAAATACTCTGTATTATGGTAAGTATCACGAGAGGTCCAGTGAATACTACCGTAAATCTGCTTATCTTCACCAAATAGTATCACTGAGTAAAAAATCAAGTAGACTCAAAGGAGATGTTACCGTACTTTTTGTTTCAGTGTAAGTACGAAGTTTTTCTTTAGCGCGGTAGGGAAATTTTTCGGGTGGATTTGTATTTTATCAGAGGAGATTTGGCAACGTCTGGATATTCATACGGCGTTTTTACGGCGGATTACCGGGACGCCGAGCAACACGAGCGGGGACCGGAGAAGTAGATTGAAAAGAGCGCAACGAATGCAAGATCATGGATCCGATAAGAGCCGCCCGGAGACGGGAGGCGAGCGCTCGGCCGGCTGATACGAAAATTGCATACCGACGCGGGGCAGGCCAGCTCACCCCTTCCGCGGGGCGGGGGGTGCAAGCGGTCGGGTTCAGTGGGTCTGTGGATCTGGAGCGATCTGGCGGGCGGCCAACATCCCGGCCGCGGGCTGACGTCATAGCGCTTTGTCAACAACGAGACGAACGCGCTCTCCCCGGTTCACGATAACAGCCCCCGCGGGGCGAAAGGGGGGAGCGCATCCCTTACCTATCGCAACGCCGGGGTCTGTCAATCCTTGTCCGGCGCTCGCTTATCTGCGCCCCGGAATTGCACTCATTGAAATGAATGTTCGACAAGAACGGAATTACTTGCAGCTTGCTTTCCGGTTCGGAGGCGCGGCGTCGAGCGGGCGGGGGTGGTGATGGGGATGACGGGGTGGGGGTGAAAATAACTAGAAGTAATGCCATGCCGCTGCCGCTGCGGACTTCGCTAATTTTAACCCGGCTCCCGAGTGGGCTGTTTTGGGGTGTCGATTTTCGCGCAAGGGTAGCGGTCGCCAGCCTCGAAGTCGGCTTTGAGCAGTGGCGCGGTGTGCTTTGCGATGTATCGATTGATCTGCCATTTGAACCTATGGAAAGGGATCGATAAACAGGGTGTTCGCGATGAACAGCTTAATAATCCATTCTTTACCATAGCTTCTGATGGGGAAATATCGAAAATCGATCTTTCGCTAATGGCTTTGAGTTAGCCTCCTTTCGGCGCTTGAAGGGTTTCTAGAGCTTCTTGTCTTCAGCGCTAAGGAATTTGTTCACCAATAGAGTTTAAGGTTGGAAAGACTCTGTTTTCAAAAATTGAGTTAACGTCTTTTTTCTGAAATTTGTTTCAAAATTACTTGAAGCTGATGTCCTTTAGACACGAAAGGAAAAATTTTGGGGTTATCCTCTAAATTTGTGGCACTACCCCAATTTTTTAGATGATATGGGCATTTCTAATTCATTGGGGTAGTGCCGCAACATTTGATTTTGTAACCGACTTCATTGAGGTACCACCACAATTTATTAATCGAAGATGCCCTTATCATCCAACAACCTCTATCTCTTTTTTTGCCGTGGAAAATCGAGGGATTTCCGCGAATAGAGTCCTCTATCTTCTGCGCTAAGGAAAAGGGGTTTCCAACAGAGATTAAAATTTTGGATGTGCCAAAAAGTAGTCCTCTTTGTCCCAAAAACATCCTCCAAGTGCCATCACAAAAGCTCAGTTAGGAAACATTCCAAGAGGGGGCAAGGAAATTTGGAGGCACCCTGCATAACAGACAACGGGGTTTGGACCCCTCTTCCGAAAAAATAAATTAAAAGAACTCACAGTCACAGTAAATCATTTTGCGGGTGATTTGATAATTGAAAAGGAAAGAGGATCAGAATACAGTTGGATTTAACAATGAGCTGAAATGAAGTGAGAAGTGACCCATGGGCTGATTTAATCACGTAATTACAATTTTGAGGTCGGATTCCTGGTTTTAGGGGTGAATTCAAGATGTTCATTACCGAATCCACAAAATGGATTACGTGATCCAACCTGCCAATGACGTCACCCCATTCCCGCTTCCTTATACCGTAGACCCTGGGAAGGACGAAATTTTGATAATCAACCTATTGGTATGCATTTCTCCTCCCTGGCCTTTAATTTGTTGTTTCCCCAACGACAGGGCGAAAGTACCCCAATCGCCATGTGAGCCCTGCCATCCGCACAACTCTATACTTTTCGGGGCTCATACGCAGGAACAGAGGTGCGTCCTTACGGCAAAGGAGCAACGAATTATGCAAATGGTTTTTCCTGCAGTATCTTGAGATCTTCAAGCGCATTGGTATAGCTTTTTTAATGGTTAGAGGACGGCGTGAATGCGGTAAAGATTGCAACCGAAAAGAGAGTTTTTTTTGGCCATGCATAATTAAATAACGTAACTTACTCGACACTTAGTACTTTTCATTAGATTACACAATGTGGGAATAGGGATCCCTAAACATAACAAGAACCTGAATGCATGTTTCCTTGTCGAAATTTCACATACAACAAGCACTGGAAAAAAAACACATCGGATCAAGAGTCCAGACTCTTGAAAACATTGACAAGAAAAAATACTCTTGATTCAATCAGATTTTTGCTTAAATCGAAAGGAAATCCGCTCAAATTAAGAGGCTTGGTTCTTGATTTAAGCAAAAATCCGATGGAATCAAGAGTATTTTTTCTTGTCGATGTTTTTAAGAGTCTGGACTCTAGATCCAATGTGTTTTTTTTCCAGTGAGTTAGGAACGTATACAAATTTCCAAATTCAACTCATCAATGGATTGTCCGCCAATATACACTTCCAGAACGCAAAAAACCAGGTTTTCTTAAGGATCTTCTACGAAAACTTGACGTCATAGCATGGGAGTGACGGCGTTGGCTGAATCGATCACGTAATTCAAATTATGAAGTCGCATTCTTGGCAATTTTTTCACGTTGTAGCTAAGCATGCTCACTAAACTAACTTCCGTGCAATTTTTGCAACGGAGAAAATTTCCGATAACAGAAAATAACCAAGTCACATTAAGATCGAACCGAGGAAAAGAGGTTTAAAGTTCATAGCGTGGCGTACTTGGCGATTATTCGATTGATCTACCATTTAAACCAATGGCAAAGGATCGATGAATAAGGTGTTGGCATAATCATCCATTCTTCAACACAGCTTCAAACGGGGATGTATCGAAAACCAATCTTTCGCATGCCTTGCCTCTGCTTCTCTAGTGCTTATTTGTGCTGCTACATGAGTCTAATTAGCACACGGAGAAAAAAAACCTCGTGCGTGGGACCCGAAGTTTAGGTCATATGGATCTCTGAAGTTTTCGGATTGAGCATCTGAACACTTTAGGTCTAGCTGTCGAGGTTCGGATCACACGTCTGAAACTCCAGTTCTTACATCTGACCGAAGTTTTTCGGATGTGAGAACCGAAGTTTTTCGGATGTGGAAACCGAAGTACTTCAGATGTAAGAACTGAAGTTTCAGATGTGTGATCCAAACCTCAGCAGCTGGACCTAAAGTGTTCAGATTCTCAATCCGAAAACTTCAGAGATCGATATGACCTAAACTTCGGGTCCCACGCACGAAGTTTTTTTCTCCGTGCACTACTTACCATCTCAAAAATTTCAAATTCGTAAATTCAAATTTAATTTGAGGACTGTACTGCTATGCTAAGGAAAAACGCTGCATAAACCTTCAGATGTAGACAAATGTCCTTCAATGAAACACGAACTTCCTAGTTAACTTATGAATATTTTCCTTCCAATTTTTCAGATATTTTTGCTCGCAATTTCACCTGAAGTTCCTGAAAATTTCAAGGAAAAATATGCATAAAGTTTTGCAAACATATAAACATTTTAGGGAAGGAAATTTGGCAGTTCTCGAGTGTTCATACGGCGTTTTTCCTTAGCACGGCACTGTAGGGGGACAATTCGCAATGCTCAACTGAGCTTCGAAGAAATCTCGGCCATAATCGTGGAATTTATGCAAGCGCGCATCCGCAGTGAGACAATAAGCAAAGCTGAGCGGTTTAAGCATTGTAAAAGATGCGCCGAGTGATTACACGGAATTTTAAAATGAAAAACGAGGGACGCACAAAAGAATTAAAATGCCGGACCTCCCTCGTCGTTTCTAATTAACTTTCCCTCGGACTCGAAAAAATGAGCTGGATCGCCCAGAGAGCGGCAGGATTGTCATCTTGCAAAATAAAAATCCCTTTTCATTGTTAAAATTTATAATTTCCGGCAAAGAAGGGACCGATAATTGGGATTGGCTCTTGCGAAAACGTCCAATACAGTGTTTCAGAATTATTTGAGTGGACGATTACGGTGTAACCTATACAGTGTTGGCACAGTCAGGGAACACCGGGAAATGTCAGGGAATTTTAAAAAGTCAGGGAAACCCTGGCATTATCAGGGAAAATGACGAAAATCTCAGGGAAAATTGTCCAGTCACCTCTATTTGTTTTTTAGACTAGGTTTTAGGTTTCAAACAGTAGATTTTGGCTGACAAATATTTGAAATTATGCCTTTTTAACCATCTGGCATGTCCTCAATCGTCAGAGAATTTCATCAAAATGTGACAGGGAAATCAGGGAAATATCGGGAAATTTAATTTTCTTCATTTTGTGGCAACACTGTATGGATACGTGATGCTTTAAGACATTAGGAATGTAGACAAATTTTATAAGAAAATCCCCTAAGTATAATTAAACGTTTACGAAAGAGATCGATCTTATTCATCAGTGTCGTGGGACAAAAGAAACCGTTGCAATTATGAAACCCTGTACAACGGACAACGTCAAGTCTCTGGACAACGGACGTTTTCGCACAAACCGACTCAATTAAGAGCAGGTTTAATTAGATCGGAAAAAATGCTTCAAAATGCAGCTTTTGAAAGCACGCCTAAAACATATCACAGCTTGACGCTCAATAATCAACCCTTTAGCCAGGTCACTGAACTTAACTGTTCGCACAGGAATGATACATCGACGGTGAGACTACCAGACCACGTACCTCGATTTGCAACGTTTTGGACTTCCTGTCCTACTTTATTTTTTAAATAGAAAAGTACTCAACGCCAATTATTGAATTCTTCCGTGACTTTTCTTCTCGGTGGGAAGAAAAATCTGTAAAAACTTCAAGGAATGATATTGGGTTATTCTCCTCCATAAAAATAAATTGGGAGCGGGAATTTTTAAACACTGCAAACGAGATACGTGGTCTGGTAGCTTCACCGCGAATATGTTATTACAGGTACATCTACAGATGTAATCATACGGTTACGGTTAGCCACAATTATTGTACTCAGAAAGGGGCACAATTTCTGGGGGAGCTCACTGGCAGATAACCATAGTCCCTCATCAGACCAAAAAACACACCGCACCCTCCTTGCCTTGTATGTGCCTCTAAAGTGCATATTAAGCGATTTTATTCTTAATTCAAAACAAAATCTTCTTGATGTGATACTTAAGAATGTTTCTGCCTAAATCGAGTCATTTTTTTTCTCTAATGATATTCAAGAATTATGCTAAGCGTTATTAAATACGGATGCTAGGACTCAGTGAGTTTTTGGACTACCGCTCTCTTTTAGTGCCGCAAAGTATTGATTTATTTTCCGAAGAAAACTCCGTACTCTTAAAAGATATCTGTCATTCTTAATATTCTGGGGCGCCTTCAATTTCGCATGATACTGTGCAACACCTCTATTAGGAAATAGTTGCTAGAGGCGCCTGCGCCAGGCGCCTCGCCAAGGCAGGCGGGCGGCCAGCACGCAACGCGCATCGACGCCTACAAACCTAAGGGGATACTTCAAGCATTGCGCCATGCGTGAAGTATCCCCTTAGGTTTGTAGGCGCCTAAGCGCGTGTCGCACCGGCAGCGAGTCCCTCTCCTCCGTGTTAGGCTCTAACATTTAAACTCGCGAAGTCAGCGATTTTCAACTCATGATTTTGAAATGTTTGCACACTCTGTATGGATTATTCTCATTTAAATTGATGGAAAAAATATATACTAAAGGAAAATATAATGAGTGTTTTGTAAATTTTAAGGTTGTTCAGTGTCAAATGTAATGATTTCCAAACATTTTTAATTTTGTATTCTATGTTTTGTGCTGTCACTGTGCTGCAGCATGGTGTGCGCGCAACCAAACTTTGATTCTCTCTCTTTAATCGCTTCGTCGAACAATTTCTCCGTAAAAAAATAAAATGGTGTCGGATATTTTTAAACGTCGCATGGCGCTTGTGATCCTTAAGCTGGAAGGTGACGATATTGCGAATGTCCTAACGAATTATAGGAAATCCACAAGACGCGGCAACGGCATGGGGGGTTGGCATTAATTTTCGCTCGAAATATTTAAGCCCGACAAGATGGCGGAGAGATTAAAGGGCGGAAAAGCTACTTATTGCGGCCCTCTCCCCTGGCCGGCTTAATTCTCGCGGCCATTAAAAATGAGTTGAGGCCGACCCGGCTGAAAATGTGTTCTTAATTAAATCGAGCTTCCGTTTCAGCGGGGTCATCGGGGGTCAAGACGGACAGCCCTTGTTACGACATGCAAGACCCGTCTTGAGAACGCCGCGGACTCGAGATACAGAGTATCCCCGCTCTTATTTATCTCCATCATCTTTGCCAAATTTTCGCTGCAAAATATAAAACTGCAAGTGCTGAAGATTGACGTACGTAAAATGCTTGCAAGAGTGTAAACTGTAATTAGAGTGTCTTTTTAGATGGATAGGGTGTCTCCAAGTCCGAAATTTCCGTAAAATTCGGAAATAGTACCGATTTTTTAAGGGGGGTCCGGAAGTACTAAAAAAGTGCGGGAATTCTGCAAGAGGTCCAGAATTTTTTTCATTGTTTTGTCATTTTTGTCTCAATTCGAGCGAGAAATTCGAATTCTTGAAAATTTTCGAATTTCGTCAAATGGATGTACTGAAAAAGTAATGAATTTTTCTGTTGAGGAGGTACTGACTTTTCTGGGAATGTACTGAAAAAGTACTAATTTTTGGCAGCCTGTTTTCGTAGGCACTCTGAAGGAGAGCGAGGGCATCGATTTCTGAAGTAGGAGCCTGCTTATTTTCAATTGCGACGATGCAAATGTCCGCTCGTGTTTAAGTGTTTTTAAAACAAAACCCACCTACCTACAGTTCTTCTCTGTGAATTTTTTTCATTTAATTTAATACATTTTTATTTTATTTTATTGGGGGGGGGGGGGTTGTTACTCTTCCATTTTACTCGAAATTTCCGAAGTAGATTGTCGAGGCCCATGTTTCGCACAAAATCAACAAAGAACAATAAAGAGTAACACAGCGCACACCGATAAGGTCATTTTTTGCAATCATTTCTTATTTTTGAACAAAATCCAGTGTATCTTCTTTCCGAAAAATCTGAGCGAATCTTGGATTTCCAATGCTATTAAAACACAGGGTTTCAAGTAACACAGGTTTTCAGTAAATTGTGATCACATCTAGTAAAATTTTTGGTACTGTTTTGCAGAGTGTTTCGGTGTTGTGTAAGTTGCCTACCCACTAACCGAAGAAACTCCTTTTACTGGGGTGTACTGCAATTAATTTAAAGTAAATCTCGAAACTTACATTGTGCATCGACAATCTATTTGCTATATGGACCTCAATTTATCAATCGTTAAAATTAGTATTTAATGGCCAAATACACGGATGTAACCGGCCTTCATCGATGTAAGCCTAATACTGTATTTCATGTTGATCTATCTCTCGTGTTTCATTTTTCTTTAAGAGAGAACTAAACTCCTTAACGCCTTAAAAATGTGTGTGTGTATATCAAGAATATGCACACAATCTTTCACGTTTCAGTGTTGCTTGGTTTGCTGGTTAAAACAAAAAAAATCATAGACAATCTGGCAACGTCTGGTGTACTTAGGCCAATTCTGTCCAAATGATGTAAAGATATTGCAATATCAAAGGAGAAAAATTTGCAATTTTCATCGCAAAAAATCGCAACTTTCGCGTTCTATTCCGCTACCTAGTTTTGCGTTCATGACATTCGGATTTGTTAAAAAGTTAGTCGATTTTCTGGAGAAACTGCAATTTTTATAGATGAATTTTAAACTTACTTCAATATTTCCGTCCTTATCTGCCATTGGGGCTTGCGTTTATGTCGTTTGGATTTCTAAAAACGTTGGTCGATTTTCTGGAGAAATTGCAATTTTTATCGCGAAAATTACGACTAATATTGCTTTTCTTGAACTCAAAAATTTTTGGATTCCCTGACATTCAGATAAAATTTCCAAACGTACTCGTATTTCAATATTTCCATCCTACTCTGCCACTTCGGGTTTGCATTTTTGACGTTTGGATTTCTGAAAGCATTGGTCGATTTTCTCGAAACTTTATGCCTGCACTTAGCGCTATCCTCGGTAACGCGACATTATCTCTCCACCACACGTTATCTTTTTATCGCTGTGTGCACTCGGCAACATGGACACTGAGCCCCTGCACGACCCCGTCCCTGGCGTCCCTTTTACGTGCGGGCGACGACGAACGTATCAAGTGTCCCTTTACAACCCTCCTTTATATCTGGTCAGCTGAAGTTACTACTTCCCTTACGTAACTACGCCGCACAGTGGACCGAGTCAATAGGAGAGGTCGGACAAAATTCGGAAACTTTAAAAGCTTATAACTCCGTTCATACATAGCTTTGAGGCTTTGAAACAGGATGTCTAGCATCAGGATTTTCCCAATTCTATCAGGATCTGAGGTCAATCAGGATTTAATCCCGATTTCATCAGGATTTCAGGAAAAATCGGTCTGGCGGATCCAGCAAATTGGCAAAATTGTTTTTTCTCCATTTAAACCGATGGAAATGTATCGATTCTTGGAGGGGCCAGGTGCTCCGACAAGAATCGATTATTTAACATAGGTTTAAATTGAGGCAATCCGATGTTGCCAAATTGCTGGATCCGCCTCTATTAGAGAAAAGTCGGCTGTCTGATTGAATTTTTTTATGCTTTCGCATACGCTTATGCAGAAATTTTAATTTTCCCCGCGCAAAAATCAGGATTTAGCGGTCAAAAAGCAGGATTTTCCATGATGAAAAGAACTATACACCCTGTAAAAGTGATTACATTTGTTTCCTCGTGAAATTTTCTTTTAGAAACACCACTGTAAATTTAAAATGTGACGTATTAAACTCCAAAATCTGCTGTTTTAGTTCAAAATTTCATATTCGATCTCTTTGATCGACTCGATCCACTGTGCGGCGCCCCGGGTTCGGTCCGAGCTCACAATGACGAGAGTCGTGACTTCCTCAGTTTGAAAATTTTCGCGCCAAGTGCTACGGAAACGTGCAATTATTCAGGAGTACGGACCCTGGAAGAAAGTTATTCCTTTTTTTCTCGGCTGTAATTCCTCGAGACTCCCGTTTCTCTCCTTCTGGATTTGACGTCGAAAATTATCGCGAGAGGAAAGACGTCTACGACGAAATGACGATGGTGGAACTTTTTTCCTGATTTTAAACGAATTTGTATCATAAAACTGTTTATTTCAATTTCTCCCAGGTAGCGCAGATTGCAATAAATTGGGATTTCATGGTAAAATTGAATTGCATTTTGTAATACGGAACTATATTCCTATATTTTGCAAAATGGGGTCCAATTATTGCTACTGCATCTGAGTGTTGTGTATGTTGCCTATCTACCGATTGAAGGAACACTTGCCTATCATTGACATGGATTGCCATGCAATGAGATTAAAATGAGTTCCAATTTTTCGTTGCATTGCGTATTACGTATCTTGCTGGAACATCAAACTCACTTCGTTGATAATTTGAAATCAGCATTATCATCCAAATGATGTAAAATGTTGCTATTTCATGGTAAAAAAAAATTATATTATGAAAGATACTCTAGAAACTAAGAAAAAGGGTTTTAATCAATAAAATTTTAAACTCACTTGCATGTAAAAATATTAAATTGCGGACGCGTTTCGCCAGCTCGGAACCCCAGCATCCTCAGCAATTAAATATTTTTACGTGCAAGTGAGTTTAAAATTTTATTGATCTTTTATCTTGTGCGGGTCTCCAAAAGTATCTTGAAGGGTTCTCAGCCTATGTCCCCCGAAGTAATGCCCTTAGGCTGTTCCGGGGTTTTATTAAGTTAAGTTCCCCTGTAATTCAGTATAGATATCATATGTGACTTGAATAATTATGTATTGTATCACCTAATCAACTTAAGAAATAAATTTTAAAAAAGAAAAAAAAATCCTCCTTAAATTGAAAAAATGAATAAAACCAACCACAATTTCTCATTCGTAAAATGATTGAATAAGATAAGAAAATTCACAAAAAAAAAAAAAAAAAAAAAAAATTATCGCAGAGTTGTAGATTTATCTAGCAAGACGTAAAGGGGGTGCACAATGTTAGGGACTTTCAATGTTAGTAGTTTCATATTCCAAAAGTAAAAAGGACTAAGTATTATTTACGAAACAGAAATGTATCTTTCATAAAAATAACATTACCTCGAAGAGGCCATACCTCATATCTGTAGCCAGTCAAAAGCTAAGTATATAATTAAACTCCTCAAGCCCCCACAAGACTCAAAGGCTGCAGGAAATTCAAGGCAAACCAGGAAAAACCACTCCCATTCGACGTTTTATGGCTCGGGACAATAAAAGGCGTGAAAGTGTCGATAAGATACGATAGGGTTTAAAAAATCAGATACGTTAAACTAGCATAAAAAATAATGTACAGACATATTCTGCTTTTATGAAGGAAAACCAACCATTCTCGATTCGTGAATTTCACGATTTTCCTTTCTATTATGCGAATGTATCAGTCGTTTTCCTCTAAAGGAATGGAGGAAAAAGAGAGATTTTTGTACGCATTCATAATATGCAGATTGCGTGCTGTATTTTTTCGCGGCGGGACGGACTTGTATGGATAAACCGAAAAGGAAATCGGATTGAAAACTTTCAAAATTTTCAACTGAGATGCCAAAAAATCTCGGTCGACCGCGGATGACCGACGCTTTAACGCACCTATCTACATATTCCTCTAGGTTCGCTATAAATTAACCGAAATTTCAAAGGCGTTTAACAATTATCATCTTCACGCCAGTCCTTTTACCAAGTAATCGGATCTTTATAGCGGCCTTAAGACCCAAAGACGTTAAACATTTATTGAAGATTTTTTATTTAATCGTCAAAAATGAATCAATTTTATCTTTTGAAGAACAACTTTGGGAGAAAACATTATGTTGGAAAAAAAACTGCCATGAAATCTTGGTCATCCGCAAATAACTGAATACTCATCGAGCTCTATACAAATTTCTTTACGTTCGCCATTATCCAACCGTAAGCTTGAAAGCGCTTTATCATCGCAGGAACACCCTCCAGAGATCTTCCCCATCGACCGCGAATAACCAAAACCGTGGATAATTGGATCGCGAACAACCAAAATTCTACAGTGTACATTTCTCTACGTCCAACATCAATCCAGAGTGATCTCAAAAGCTTTTCATCATTTTATTCTTCTCGGGAGACGCTCCAGATAGACCTTACAGACATTTTCTCCATCGACCGCGGATAACTGGATCGCAAATAACCAAGAACCCGCAGTATTCATTTCTCTACGTTCATCATCAACCAACCGCAATCTCAAAAGTGTTTCATAATTTTCATCTACTTGGCAGACTCCAGATAGACCTTAGATAGACCTTCTTTATCGATCGCGGATAACTGGATCACGAATAACCAAGACTCCGCAGTATTCATTCTCTACATTCACCATCAATAATAAGCGCAATCTCAAAAGCGTTTTATAATTTTCATCTTCTTTAGGGACTCCGGATAGACCTTAGAGAGATTTTCTCCATCGACTGTGGATAACCGGATCGCGGATAACCAAGATCCGCAGTACTCACTACTCACTTCTCCGCGTTAACCATCAATTTAGCGCAATCTCGATTTTCATATTCTTGGTAGACTCCAGATACAGAAGACAAGAGATACAGAGAAATCGTCTTAATCGACCGTGGATAACTGGATCGCGAATAACCAAGATTCCGTAGTATACACTTCTCTACGTTCACAATCAACCAACCGCGATCTGAAAAGCGTTTTATCATTTTCATCATTTGGGTAGACTCCAGATAGACCTTAGAGAGACGTCCCCCGTCTACCGCGGATAACTGGATCGCGAATAGCCAAGATCCGCAGTATTCTTTATTCCCCATCAACTAAACGTAATCTCAAAAGCGTTTCATCATTTTCATCTCGGCGCCAGACTCCATCTCGACCGCGTAATGCGATTGGCTCCCGCGACTCGAAGACGCAGAACTGACGAGACGCCTCGAGGCGTTAAAGCGGAATAAAAACACTCAGATTCGGTGTTTATTCGGGTGTTAATAAAAGGCGCGGAATTATTGATAAGGCTTTTTCTCGGCCATTAAACGCACGTTATTGTGTATCACGAGCGGGGCCCCGGGAGCCCTCCTCGCGCACGCCGTGTGAATAATTAAGTATGCAATTTGTTCGGCAGGCGTGCGAGGCGTGATTCCCTCTCGCCCGGCGCCGGGAACAGGAACACCTCCCGTCCGTCCGGAGACTGCGGCGCTTATTCCGCCGTAGGAAAAACGCCGTATGAACCCTCAGGCGTTGCCAAATCTCCTTCCGTAAAATGTTTAATTCGAAGAAAGTTATGAATATTTTTCCTTGAAATTTTTAGGAACTTTAGGTGAAATTGCGAACATTATCTGAAAAATTGGAAGGAAAATATTCATAGTTTACTATCGTGCTAAGAAAAAACGCCGATTGAACATTCGAGAGTTGCCAAATCTCCCTCCGTAAAATATTTAATTTTGAAGAAAGTTATGGATATTTTTCCTTGATATTTTCAAGAACTTTAGGTGAAATTGCGAACATTATCTGAAAAATTGGAAGAAAAATATTCATAGTTTACTGCCGTGCTAAGGGAAACCGCCGTATGAACATTCGAGAGGTGCCAAATTTCCTCCAATGAAATGTTTATTTCTAAGGAAAGTTATCAATATTTCCCTTTGAAATTCTCAGATAATTTAGATCAAACGACGGAGGAAATTCTTTGAAAGACTAGGCGGAAAATATTTACGAGTTTTCCTGACAATTCGTATTTAATTGATGGAAATTTGGCAACTGACGAAGGTTCATACGGCGTTTTTCCTCAGCACGGCAGTTTAACATTAAATTTGTATTTTATCTAAGGAGACTTGGCAACGCCTGAGGGTTGATACTGCGTTTTTCCTTAGCACGGGAGCGTTCCGCTCCGGTTCCGAGTCGGCACTTGATAAATTTCAACGTAATAAACGGCGGGATATGAGAATATGAGGTGTTGGAGCGGCGGAGCGCGTGAGCATTGAGTGCCAGCCGTGATGTAGCGTTTTTGAAAATGACAGTTGAAGACCCTGCGAGCCGAGTCTCCCGTCTGAGCTACCGTGTTTTCACGTCGTCTTTATTCATTTCTTTTTTAATAACTCCACACTGCATATCCACAGTGGCATTTCCTGACTGAAATTTGGACTTTTTAAATCCAAACGAGCTCTCCCATGCTAAGGAAGAACGCCGTATTAGCCTTCAAACGTTGCTAAATGCCCTTCGATAAAGTGCGAATTTTCAGGGAAATTTGTAAACAGGGTGTTTACAAGTTCGGAATTTCCGGAAAGTTCGGAAATAGTACTGATTTTTTAAGGGCGGTCCAGAAGTACTGAAAAATTGCGAACATTCCGTTAGATGGTTCGAAATTTTCCATTTTTGTCGCAATTTGAGAGGCAAATTCAAATTTTTGAAATTTTTCGAATTTCGTCGAATGGAGGTACTCAATACGTGCTGAATTTTTCCATTGAGGAGGTATTGAATTTCTTAGGAATGTACTGAAAAAGCACTGTAGAAGGACTGATTTTTGGCCAGCAGCCTGTTTTAGTAGACACCCTGGTAAACATTTTCCTTTGAATTTTTCAGAGAATGTTATTCGCGACTATACATCTGAATCATTCGAAAATTTTGAAAGAATTATATTCTTAACTCTCCTCAAAAATGAACATTTTTTCGGACGAAATTTAGCAACTCTCGAATATTCACGCGGCATCCTTCCTTAGCACAACAGAACTATCCTTCGTAGGCCGTGGGCTCTGCGATCCATTACAGTAAATCATGATAGGTCGTGTTTCACAACAGAAATAGTTCCTTGGGATTTAAATGAATCCAGTTTAGAAGGGACAGAATGGATACGAAGATGGTAGGTGGGTTGGACACATTGCTTTTTCGCCTTTAATTTACGAAAAGGGCCAGAAGAAACGTTGAGTGTAATAATAGTTTTCTATTCGAAAACTTTTTTGGGCACAGATTCCCTTCCTCGTAGACAGTGACTCATAAATTGAATCATTTTCTCGATGTTAAACAGAAAAAATTACTCCGGCTTCTTTCCAAGTAGTTCTTTTACTTACAGATCCAGTTAAACTAAACAAGATTAATCTTAAATCTATTTTATGTTACAATTCTGTCCTGCTAAAGAATAGCACCGTTTGAACATTCAAATTTTGCTGAATTTTTTCTGATCAAAATTGATCTTGAATAATGAGAATTTTCTTGCAAATGTATGCATATTTTCCTTTGATTTCTTCCCAGAATTTGTGCTCATTTCAATTTGAATGTTTGATAATTTCAAATAAAAATTGTCATAGCTTTTTTCAAAAATAAATATTTTGCTGGGGAAAAATTGGCAACATTTGAGTGTTCATACGACATGTTTCCTTAGCTCGGCAGAATCCTTCAGTTTAGTTTAAGTAGATTCAAAATCAGCGAATGAAATAAAATCGCAAGAGGTATTCAAAGGTCCACATTTTTGCAAGTTATTAATCTTTTACTTATAATTCTAATGAGTTTTGACTTCAGAAGACAATTTGAGATGTATCTTCTTTTCCGAACATTCATAGAATATTTTCCACATCTTCGAGTTCTTCACTGTTATAGTCTTCATACGCCGCTGGCTCCGGCACAGGAGGATATTGAGCGAAGGGCTCTTGTCCATTCGTTCGCAAATAAAACTGGCCGCGGAGACTGCAAATTCAAAAAACAAATCCAAATTAGTTTAGAAAACAGGGAAACGTCGATCTCAAAAAACATACAGTCATTAAGTGAAACGTTGTTTACAAAATGCAACTGTCTCTTCTGCTGAATTGTGCTTGAATTTCAGCGATATTGCTTTTTCCGGACCCTGTGCTAAAAGCTCCCTTGATTTTATCTATCTATTTATTTTTAAAAACAAACCCAAATCCTGTTGACCTTGTAACAGCAAAAACTCGTACCTCAATTGCTATATTTCAACATTTTAGCCCTTACGTTGTTTTGTGTACAGTTTTCAAAAAACTTCCTTGAGAAGACAAAGAAAGACCACACGAAATGTCCTCAAATAAAAGTGATCAGTTATATTTTAAAGATGCAGTATGTGTGACTACCAAATAGTATCGAACAGTTTATTTTATACAAGGGAACAAGTGGACCGATCTGTTTGAAAGTTCTAAAAAAAAAATTTCCTCTCATAAAGCATATCGACGGTGAAACTACCAAACCACGTATCTCGTTTGCGGTGTTTAAAAATCTACGCTCACATTTTATTTTTTTGAAGTAGACCAAATCAATATCATTCCTTGAAATTTTCACGGAATTTTCTCCGCACAAAGAGGAAAAATCACAGAAATTTTCAAGACTGGATGTTAAGTAGTTTTTCATTTAAAAAATAAAGTATGACAGGAAGTCTGCGACGTCGCAAACCGAGATACGTGGTTTGGTAGTTTCACCGTCGATATCCTCTTAAATTGTCCTACAAATAGATACACTCGTTTTTTCGTAAGAAAAAATGAACTGTTTGCTAAAATTGGCTACATCTGATGTGACTGATAGACTCTCTCAGTGGGGAGGTGTGAATGATCGATTATCGATATTTCTCCATTTGAAGCTATGGTGAAGAATCGATTATTAAGGTGTTCGCTGCGAACACCCTGTTTATCGATCCTTTCCTATAGGTTTAAATGGCAATTCAATCGATGTATCGCAAAGCACGCCACGCCTTTGGACGCTCTTTCCGAGTAACACTGTCTAACCACTATCATGCACCACCCTCCGGTGATCAGCCACCCCGGAAGCTATACTAGACGCTAGTCGCCCAAGCCCGGACTCCCGGAGGCAGGGAGTCGAAGGAGGAACCACTTACTTGGGATTAGCGGCGAATCCCATAACAGCGGGCGCGGATCGGGCAGTCCCCGTCCCGGTGCCGTCGAAGCCGATCTCACTGATGCAGAGCCCTTTTACGAAACTCACTTCCGTGCATTTGATTGCTCTGAACCCGTAGGGATTCCGCACCGACTCCGCGTAGTAGCGCCACGCGCGGTTGTGACTGCATGCCACTGAAATCACACCAACATCCTCGTTAGTCACGCGCCATGATTCGGAGATGTCCGTGTTGCATATTCATAAAAACGAAGGGGCGCTTTGATAATAACGCTTAGATGCCTCTGATCGTGCTTTGCAAGTGTCAGTGTTGTTTGTACAACACAGTTGTACAACAGGCAGTTTGAAACTGCCTGAGTTGCACACTCTCTCCTCTTAGTTTTGTACTGGTACTCATTAGAGCTCATTAATTTTTACTTTAAATGAAATTTTTGAGCTTTTTGGCTTTGTTTTCCTTGGAAAGTAGTGTGGAGCCAGCACTTTTTTACCACCTTGTTACATACAGTTCCGGCCACGTTTCTAGTATTTTTATTTCTTATTATTTAGTACAAATTTTAAAAAAATACACCAACAACTTGTCTCAAAAACTAGGTGGTAAAACAGTGCTGGATTCACACTATTTTGCGTAGAAACAAAGACCAAAAAATTCCACGAGGGTCAAAAATTTGAACTCTAATGAGTATCCATACAAGACTAAAAGGGGTGGACCTATAGCACCATTTTATCACCTTGTTACATACAGTTCGGGCCACATTTTTGTGTTCTTTCCTGCTTATCTCAAACATAAATATTTTATCGGAGAAAATTTGACAACATTCCACCGCTATAATGCGGTGTTTTTCCTTAACACGGCATCATTCTTACAAGGAAAAAGAGGAAAGGAAATCTAACGTTCTTACAACTGTTAAGCACGACGGAAAAGACGGAAACGGGTCCTCCAGTGGACAGCATACAGCAAAAAGGAACTAACATTTCCGGCTCATCTCTGAAAGAACCTATCTGCATAAAGAACTCATATAGACGTACGCTGTTTACGGAACAATACTACAGAGTTAGTTTCTTTTTGTGTGATATTGTCCGAGTGATAACCCTCTGGGATTTCGTGGAAACTTTGACTACCATATTCCGACTTCGTTCAGACTATATTCAACGAAATAAACCGTCCGTGAATGGGAATAGCAGGGATTCTCATGGATGAGTCAACGGCAATCGCAGTCACGGATTGAAACGCTGCAGAGAGGCAAAACGGAAGAGGAAATAAGAGTAACATTTTATACCTCCGACGAAGAAAAATTGACTGTTAATGTACGCAAAAATCTAAAAATGCATACAGGTTCATCCAAAAATCTTAGGGCACCCCTGTAACATTAGAATGAATGGAGAATGAATTGACAAATATTTTGTTTGTCTCTCGTCGCTCAAAAAGTCAACCATAGTAAAAAAATGAATGTTGAAAAAAATAAAGAAAAAAAAAGGAAGAAACCCGGAAAGTTATTTCTTACGTATTTGTAACCCATAAAACGTTTTTGTTTGTTAAGTGTTACTCGTAGGACGGAATAGTTTCAAGAACACGTGACGAATTCCAGACGAAACTCAGAACCAATCCTCTGTTCTCGCGTTAATCTTCATTTTCAAATGTATGCATACGACTTATCATATTCTCTCTTCATCCTCACGTTGAACAGTGACTGAATGTAAAAATCGCATCCAATGTAATGAGGCCGATAACCCAGTGGCGATTTTGCAAGTGGCAGCACTGACTGTATTTTCTCCATGTAAATCCATTAAAAATATCGATCTTACGTGAGGCAAGCTGCTTTACCAAGAATCGATTGTTTTACATGCATTTAAATGGAGGAAAACAGTGTTACCAAATTTCAAGAATCGCCACAGCGATCATCAAACCTTCACCGACTAAATTAAAAAGTTATCAACCTAACCTATCGGGTAAGTTTTCCGTGATGAGCAGTAAATTATACGCCAGCGATACAGCACTTTCACAACCTTCAATCTGAACCAAACTTTAGATTAAAAGGTTGATCAACCAGGTTTGTTGAGGGATGTTTGACTTTTCATCCTGATTTCCGCGTTTCGCCGAGAAAACAAGAGAATAATGAAAGAGGTCGACTGGTGATGGTCTCTCGAAAATAGTTGTGGAAAATCGTGAATTTTCGGCCCGGTGTGGATCGTCGAACGTTGATTGAACTTTCGCGGAACTAGTTTGCCAAACCAGATTTAACTTATCCATTGGTAGTTCGATGAAGTGGCGCCGTTTGATGAACCGCGGGGAGGAATTTGGCCGTTTGGATCCGGCCTTAGAGTATTTCGAAACAGTAATTCATGATACAAAAGACGTTGTGCACCTACCTACATGCATAATTAGTTTCAAAGAAAATTAAAACTTATTGCAGGTTCACCTGTGAAAGAATGGTCGCACACTGGCGGCATTCTTGCCTGGGAAATAAAATATCATTTAGTAAAAAGAAGAAGTAAGGGGCTCCGAGGACAAGGCGCATAAGTGCAGTTTTTGCTATTTCGTGAAAAACGTGCTTCAAGTTCTTTAATTATATGAAGCCGTATGGTACAAAGAGAGTTCAAACTCACATTTTCTTAAACATTGGATTTTACCAGTTTTTTCACAGACATTATTAAAAACCTACATTTAGTTGGAATCTCTAATGTGTCAATTTTTTCAAAAACTGCACTTATGCTCCTTGTCCTCCAAGCCCCTTAATTGTAGAAGAGGAATTGAAAGCTCTCTGCCGTTTGGAATCCTCCCTGTAAAGCCCGCCGGTGGCGTCGCGCCGCGAGCCGTGACATGACGTGGGCCGTTGGTGAAGTGTTAAGTGCCCGCGGACAGTCGAAACGCCTTCACTCTCGTGCGTATGCAACACGGACGTCCATAGAGTTCGAATAGTTGCATCCAGGACTCCAAAAGTTAAAATGAGTGTTCGTCGCATTCGCATTTGACCCTGATTAAAGGCGCTTTCCTTCTTTTTCTTGCACCGTACCTCAATTCCAGCGTTGCCAATTGATTTTATTTGCGATATTATCAATTTTTCGAATACTATACATTGATTGTTGAATTTATAACAATGTTGCCGTCCTATAATGTGGGTTGCAAACCCCTAAGATTGGTCCCCTCTTTGATCTAAGAACGACAATGTGGCAAAGTCAATTTATGATTGATTAATGTAAAATCTGAGCGCGGATCTCAATATTTTTAGAATAAATATAAATCATACATTATGTGTAATCATTATAAATCATACTTATTGTGAGAATTAAATGCGCAGCTTTTACGAACGCTTAAAGCGGCCAATGATTTCTAAAAAATCTGAGCTAAAAAAGCACTTTTGGTTGCACCGTCGCATAATACGTTCAAACCTCACGTTCTCAAAGCGCCTCCTCAAAGCTGTACTTTTCCCCCACGCACCCGTTAAACTCCGGAAATAGCCGGAAAAAGCCTCAAAGGGACAAAAGGAACGACAAAAGGTTTCATTGCCTATTATACTTACAAGCGTGGCTCTGTCGAAACGCCATCACAAATTACGAGGAAGGCCGTTCAAGCAATGCCTCGCCAAACACCGAACGCTAACAAGCCCCTTGAATTGTATTCCAATAGCGCCCCTCAAGTCTCGTCTTAAGCGACGAAAACGTTTTTTCGGGCGATTTTCGCTCAAAAGGATTGAATGATGCTCGCCGGGATTACAAAGGGGACGAAAGGGGGATGAGTTGATAGCCCAGAGCACGGAATGCTAACGATTCGGGGTCCTCAGAACGGGCGACGGTATGCTAAATTATTTATTGCTGTTCTGCCGTGCTAAGAAAAAATGCCGTAAGGACCTGCGAACGTTGCTAAATCTACTTTGGTGTTTTAAGACTGTCCACCGGAAAAGACACTCTCGTTCGTAAAAACTCAAATTTAATAGACTTGGTTAATAGATTCTTTGAAATGTATGATCAATTCTCTGTACTTTAGTTTCTAACTGAAGCTTCAACTGGATTCCTGATCTTTCTAATTTTATTTTTGGGTATTACTGAATCCTGATGTTTAAAGTCTTCTTTTGTTTTATTTTCTCACTGGTTTTTTTCTCTTTTTTTGTTGAGGACATCCGGTGAGTTAAAGAGGCCTCAAAAATCTACTGAGCACCTCAAGAAGATGTAAAAGTATTTTTTAAATATAAGTGCGTAACATTTCTCTTCTATTTGAAATAAGGTTTCTCTCGATTTTTTGGTAATAACAGCTCAAAATTGCCAATATGATGTTTCAATAATCAAAAGTTTCCTGGGTTCCGAGTAAGGGTGGGCAGAGTCATTGGATTTTAAAGCAACTTTTGATCCTTTATTTGCGCAAAAATGAAAGCATCCAATTCACAAGTATTCTCATGGACTATGGAGAATTAGCAGTTGGAAATTTTAATCCATTTTTTCAACCTGTATCTCAACGAAAATAGATCTTTTAAAAATTGTCACCGTGGACAGTCACACAATCATACGAATTTTTTGGAAATTTTTTAAGCTTTATCTCCGAGTTTATGAAAGAATCCTCTGTTGCAAACCTGAATGAATCCCAAAACTTTCTTTCTAGTTCAGTTCAGCGAAGTATTTCATTGAAAAACCTAATCGTATTTCTAGGCTCGGCAGGCAAATAAATAATGACATGCGAGTGGGTCAGTACTCGATTCCAAAAATAGTCTATCAGAAGAAATTTGGCAGTACTTAAAAGCCTATTCTACGTTCTTCCTTACCGCGGAGGGATTACGTCGTTCTGAGGGAGCACCAAGTAATTCCAATCAGAACCCTTTGAAGATCCGCTGTTATTAATGACCACTGCCAGCCTTAACTAGTGACTCCCCAAATGTCCATTCGATTGTGAATGAATCGATTTTTTTCAATGGTTCACGTGGCGGCGATACACTCTTAGCGCCCACTCGAACTCTCGATACTTATGTTGGTTCCTTATGGGCGATATTGACGTGCCTATATTGGTCGTTGTTGGTCGTTGTGACCGTGGTACGGTTCTCGGGGGAAAGGGGTGGGAGAGAGAAACAGATTAAGAGTATACTGTAAGAAGCACCTAAAGTGCGTAAGCTTGAAACTGTCGAACGTCCAAATTTACGAGGCTTAATATCCGTCGCAGATTCCTTTTAGCATGTCTCATACACTTCTATCACTGAAAAATATTATCATCCCTTCAACTTTTTTATCTGCTTAATTTATGTAGTGTTCTCTCATGACTGAGCTATTTTATAGTAATTTCTATATTAGTTACCGGACGGATATTGCCATTTTTTGAAATCTGTTTTATTTTTCTAATACTAAATTCATGAATATCCTTAGAATGTCTGTCCATACAGTACTATATTTCACCTTAATAGGCTGGCAAGAATGCAAGATATTCATACAATGTTTGATTGAAAAGTGTTATTTTTGAAATGATGCCCAAACCACCTACGTATTCAAGTTACCCCAGGTTTTGACATGAGATTTCTCCAATGCACTGTTAAAAATTTTGGTTCTCAATGTCACTCGTGTCTCGCTGGATGGTTTACGGGTGTAATATTTCCAACTTCAGCTGCTATAAAATCCAGCAAACTCCCCAACCAATCAGGACATGGAGCAATATTTCTGATGTTAAAGGGCGGAGATGGCATTACATTACTCTCCTTATGTACCTACTCTTCTTTAATAAACTCATTCTTGAATTCCTTTCCCATTTTTCTAGAGTACCTGTATTGCGAGAGTATGGACATATCGCTTCATGGAGGGCTCAGGGCCCAAAAGTGCAGCCACCCTTCTAACCAACTTCTAACGCACAAAATTTCACCGCCAGTCTGTAGATTCCATCCAATTCTAACGAAGATGGCTAAGAAAGTACATAAATGAGCGTTCTTTCACAAAAATGAGTAAATTTATGCAAAAACTTAGTCAAATACGTGCTTTATAAACGATGGTTCGTAACAATTGTATTAATAAATCGCTCTGGATAATTGAAATTCATAGATTGGCTGCATTTCTGGGCCCTAACTTTATTCGCGGAGGCATCGGTGAAGGCCTGACGGATTTTTAGAGTTTCTTATCTGTCTATACTCTCGCTATACAGGTACTCTAATAAAATCCAGCAAACTCCCCAACCAATCAGGACATGGAGCAATATCTCTAATGTTAAAGGGCTGAGATGCCATTACATTACTCTCCTTACGTACCTACTCTTCTTTAATAAACTTATTCTTGAATTCCTTTCCCATTTTTCCTCCCTCAATCCGCCTAACACAACAATCGGTGTAAAGCTAAGTCTGTCATGGAGGTATACGCGTAATAGAGATGACTCAAAATGAAACGACCTAAGTTGGAATAAATGAAACGGACAACCACGGTTAGGTCTGATGGATGTTTCGGAGGGTGAGAAAAAGGAGGTCTCGGTCCCTTCCGTGGGGGTCCGGGGGGCGGGGGGGGGGCGGCGAGAGCGAAGGAAAGGTGGAGGAACTGTTTCCCGCTTGCGTGTTTGATGTGTTTCTCTGACCATGCTTTCATCCCCTCGCCCGCCTCTCATCCATTACCCACACCCTATTCGTGTAGCTCCCTCGCCGTTCGCCGTGCATCACATATTGAGTTCCCGCCGGGAGAAAGTTGTTTCCAATCAATTTGAGCCTGGAAATCATTCGATCCACCTCTCCCGGAGTCAAATCTCCCTCGCGAAAGTTGTCTGTTTCACGGTGAAAGCTCAAACATTCTTTCTCTCCAAGCTGCCGGACCCTATGTTGATTAACTCTTTTCGACTTTGCTCGTCCGCTCGTATTGGTGGAAGGAGAATCGGACTACATTATACAATGAGGGAATAATGTTTCGGGCCCGGTTGAGAAACAACGCACGTGTCATTAGTTTTCATATGCAGATAGAAGATTGTATGGATGAGCTTGAAATCGTAGCGCCTTACTAAAAAATGTAGTCCAATTAAAGAACAGAGTTTTGTATACGTTGTACTCGGGTTAAAGCTCCTCTCTTGATTTTGATTACTTTTAAACTTGATAATGAAATGAGCTTAATTTTAAGAAAAATACATTGAATGTTCTAAGCGGCCATTTTTGGGATAAAATCGTCGGACTAAGATGCAAATTAAATCTTCCATAAGGGACAAAAATGAACTGAACGTCTCTCAACTAACTCTTTGGGATGCTTTGGAAAAAAAACACTTTGGATCTAGAGTCCAGACTCTTAAAAACATCGACAAGAAAAAATACTCTTTATTCAATAGGATTTTTGCTTAAATCAAGAACCAAGCCTCTTAATTTGAGCGGATCTCCTTTTGATTTAAGCTTAAATCTGATTGAATCAAGAATATTTTTCGTGTCAATATTTTCAAGAGTCTGGACTCTAAATCCAATGTGTTTTTTTCTAGTGGATCTTTGAAAGTGAGTTTCGTAAAATTTCGAATTCCTTGTCTGAGCTTCACATAGGTCGCTTTCCTGAAAAATTGGACTGCTACGGCCGCTTATGGAGAGCGATCAAATTTGGACTTCATTTTGCAATATTAGGTACTGCAATTTCTGACTCATCCGTGAAAACACTTATGAACACAGGAAAACCAATGGAGCTTACGTTGTTTCTGATTTTAGCCAAAACTTGTAGTTCCGCATTGCAAGATGTAGTCATTTCGTGTCTAATTTTCTACTTGAATTTCTAGCTGTTATGAGCTTGAGCGTTAAGTTTGACGTTTGAGACTTACCGACGGAGGGTCGAATATTGAAATGGAAAATGGCTAGTTGTCTTTTGGAAGACATCTTGGCACACCCTGGCTGCGGAGGGATCCCGCCGTTGGGATAAAAGTCTGCGTGGCCCATCGGGGTCGGGAACCCGAAAACGGCTCCGTCCGTGTGTATGACGTCAACAAAAGAGGCGTCCGATGCGGCCAAACGGCCCCTCGCCCCCTGAAAATAGTACAGCGGGAACGCTGGATCCAGGCCTGCAAAAAAATAAAATAATTAATAAATGATAAAAATTTGACTTGAACATATATCATCTCCCAATATAAAAAGAATGATAGTGTATTCAGGTCAAGGTCGCACTGAGGCCAAAAAACATAGTGATGCCCAAAGTGCGAAACCACGTATTTCCATTTGTAACATTGCAGTCTTCCTATTTTACTCTATTTTTTGGTGGTTAACTAGTCAACTGAATTTCTTGAAAACTTCCTCGAATTTTCTTCTCTGCTAGTCGCACATTCCATTTAAATTTCAAGCTACAAAGTAAATTTATTCCTCTTCGAACAAATAAACTAGGAGCGGATATTTTCAAGCACCGCATTGGAGATACGTGGTTTCGCACATTAGCCATACGTATTATGGGCGACTTAGTTACGATGTCTAGACTCCGAGGACACGTAACACTATGACAGCGTTTCAAAATATCCGTTCTCATCATTCTTTTTATAGTTTGTTCTTTTCAAATTAACGCATATAATCGCATGCAGTGTTTATGGAATGATCGTGACAGGGGAAGAATAATCTGAGAAAATTTGAGAAAACAATAATGCGCTGCTTTTCTTCTCTAGAATAAAATACGAGAATTTGAGACTTTTGAGATACGTGCCCTCAGATTTTAGCCATCCATTAGTTTTTAAAGTGCTGTAACATAAAAATGTGACTGCAATGTGACCAACAAAATGAACAGCGTTTTGAGTATGCAACTTTACGCGCACATGAGAACGCGTTGAGTATCATAGCAAAATGAAGGGGATTTTTAAGGTAGTCAGAGCTGCAGCGTGCTGCCAGCGCAAAACGCGCACTGACGCCTACAAACCTACAGGGCCACTTCACGCATTGCGCAATGCTTGAAGTATCCCCTTAGGTTTGTAGGCGCCAATGCGCGTTTCGAGCTGGCAGCACGCCGCGCGCGGCCGTGACGTAGCTTGCCATAAACTTGCCCACATTTAATAGGGCAGGGTGTTAAATTCTCGGCAATTTGACATCAAATTCCAAATCAGCAAACTCAAAAATCATCAGTGTCGAAACCCTCGTGATTTTTCAGTCATTAACCGCCTTATTTCTTCCTATTTTTGAGTTCTGGACCGTAATGGAGCGTTAGCGAATGCGATGCATTGGACGCTGTAAATATTGACGAGCAAATGTTTATGTCTGATATCAAGTATCACATGGTCTTTGTTACATTATAGCAATTTTCTACTTAGCTAACAATTCAAAGTTAGAACTTCGAAATGCAGTTATTCTTTCACTTGACTCCACAGTGAAGCCCAGCAGTGCCGAGACATGAATGGTCGATTATCGATGCTCCCCCCATTTTAAGGCATGGTAAAGAATCGATTATGAAGGTGTTCATTGAGACACCCTATCGGCCAATCGATCTTTTTCCATAGGTTTAAATGACAGATTAATCTACGTATACATCGTAAAGCACGCCGCGCTACTGAAACCTAGAGTCCCTTTATACTGAGAGTCAAGACAATTAGAATCCGTTTCTGATTGTTTCCCGTATTTTAGGCCTTCACAGTGTCACAAACGGGAATGAAGATTACATTTTCACCGATTGCAAAGACTATAGTCTGGAATGGACCAAGGAATCGCGGGTTCGGCAAGGAACAAACGGAATGAGAGAAGGAACGGAGGAAGGAATTTGAGAATGGGCCAATCAAAGATTACAAAAAAAACTATCAAGTTGTGTTATCTTTTTTCCCGTTTGTGACTCCATGAGGGGGTGTTGTCCTGACCCTCAGTATAAAGGGACTCTACTGAAACCCAGCGCTCCATCTTGCCAGATGGCGGGTTTCATAAGCAAGGCACCATTTTTTCGAATATGCGAGTAGTCTTGATTTTCATTTTTGCGCGGTATAAGGTCACGATAAACAGTAATGCTGTTTTATCGACTTCGATGTGCAGATGTAATATTTCATTTTCCTTTTATCGCAATCAACAATGAAAGAAAAAAAAAAACTCCGTTGCCTCCTGTACCGCGTCGAGCGGGCCGAGCCGTGCCAGTGCCATCGCTACGAAAGATCTCGACGGAAATATTTTAGCGAGGCACTCAGAGCTGATTCAGACTCTGCAAGGAGTATTTCATTCCTCATCGATTCGAAATATCTTTTAGTTGCACTCGGCGACGGGAATTATGAATGTGCTGAAAGGAAGCTTTCAGAGGGCGTGGGAGGTGGAGGAAAGTTCACTAATTGGCCCACAATTCAAAGACTTTCATTAATTAATTTTACCCGTGCTTACCTCAAAATAATACTTTTCTTCTCATCTCGGTTTTTGCTGAAGATTCTTCGTCTCGTGACGCGGCAACCTATCATTTGAGTTTATATTAAGCCCTCTGATTTTTTTAACGAGTTGGTGTCTCTTACATTTAAACTTCTTTTTCATGTTATTATACTGCTTTTTCTTTTCTTTTCTATATGTTTTCCTAACATTTCAATCAGTGTTCGAAACTCACAGGTGCCAACGCGCCAAATGCGTTTAAAAAAATCGGCCATGGCGCCTAAAAAATGAAGGCTCTGCGTCAACGTGGCCCCTAAAAATCTGGATTTTCACAGGAAGTCACACAAAGAAAGAAAAACAAATCTATTTGAACTGAAAAAACTCGGAATTTTCAGCACTACAAGTAAAAGCTTGCTTTTTCTATTCTTCATGATTTCATTCTTAGTGCTTTTGTCTTCCCCAAGTTACAGATACTTAATAGTTCTGTTACAAAAACATCTTGCGTCTAACTTTTCACTAAATAAGCCGTAATATGTAGGCAAAAAGTCAATCTGGCGCCTAAAAAATCTTCAATGGCGCCTAAGAATCGGGCTTGATGCGCCACATATGGCTCCTAAAACACAAAGGTGAGTTTCGAACACTGATTTCAATCGTATCACAGATAAAAAATCTGAGGAAAATGAGATTTTTCCTCAAATTATTCTTAATTTTATCACCTCCTCTGATGTAAGTGTGTAACAGCACTTTGATTGAATCCTATCATCCGTATCACCTCCACACTTTCCACGGCTCATGATAACATTATAAGATACGCAAAGACGAGGCTTAAACGATCGATTATCGATAATTCCCCATTTGAAACTACAGTAAAGATTCGATTATTGAGGTGTTCGTTGCGAACACCCTGTTTATTGATCCTCTTCCATAGGTTTAAATGGCAGCAGATCAATCGATAAATCTCAAAGCATGCCACGCCATTGAAGATACGCCCTTGCGTCAGAAAAGCAACGAATTTTCTTCAACCGCTCTCAGAAGAAGCCTCCTTCATTTCACTCACCTCGACCTCGAAGTGGGAGATGAGGGGATGCTGTTCCGAACCATGAATACATCTCTATCTTTCGAAAATTGGGCTCATATCAATTTTGACCCCGTGTCATCATCCCCCTTCTGTCACACAATCAACAAGAGCGAATTTAGGCAAGCTTATTTCCTCGGAACTGGAATACTTCCGTGTTTGAGAAAAAACGCCGTACGGCCCTTCAAATGCTGCCAAATTTCGCCCGATCAAATATTTAATTTTGAGGAATTACTCGTATTTTCCCCGAAGATCCATATCGGAGTGCTTATATACGAGAGTATAGGAACACGTTGAAAGAGGGAGCTCTCAGGGCCCAAAAGGGCAGCCAACCTTCTAACACGAAAAATGTCACTGCTAATATTCAGATTCTATACTATAGCGACATGGCGAAAAGTGTTCGTAAGGAGTGTTCATCCGCAAAAATGAGTAAATTTATGCAAAAAAATTACTCAAATACGTGCTTTACAAACGACGGGTCGAGACAATTTTGAAAATAATTCACTCTGGATAATTTGGACTGGATTTTGCAATTTGGAACTATAACTTCTTGCCCGGTTTAAAAACAACGTATGTGCCATTAGTTTCCCTATGCACATGCCTGTTTTTTCAAATGAGACGGAATTTATAGCTCCAAATTGCAAAATCCAGTCCATTTGAAGGTAGGCTGCCCTTTTTGGCCTCAGGAGCTCTATCACCTAAGCTCAGAATTACCGATATGTCCGTACTATCCCTGTAAGGGTACTCTAATTCATTCATAGATTAGCTTGGTTAAATTACGAATTATACTCTCCGTAAATTGCGAGGAAGAATATTAGTAATTTGTAAGAAAATTCGTATTTTAACGAAGGAAATTCGGCAACACCCGAAGGTTTTTAGGGTGTTTTTTCTTAGGAGAAGGGTCGATGTCAAGCCCCGCGCGGATGGGAAAAGCGTGCGTGAAGCGTGCGGCTCGGAATGAAACTCGAGCGATCACATGCCGAGAGACTTTGAATGACTCTTGATGAGCGAAATAGCTCCTCGACGTTCCTGCCGAGCACCCGTCAATCCTTCATTCGTTCCGCTATTATCTCGTAATATCAGAATCACAGGCATGAAGATATAGGTTAATGTATTATTCCTTGCCACCGTGCCTCCCCCCCCCCCCCCCCCCACCTCTGCTCCGGGAAGGAGAAAGCTCACTTGAAAAATGCCTCGAAATGATCATTGATCGAGCGCACGAGGTCTGACTACGCGTGGAGCACGGCCGCCCCGCGCACGGTAGGCAACAAGCCGGGTATCTTGTGCTTAATTGAGGGGCTTGGACGACAAGGCGCATAAGTGCAGTTTTTTAAACAAATGCGGTTTCCTGAACTGAACTAAAATTAGTGCGAGAGTAGACTCTGTGAAAAATTTACAATTGAATCCAACTTAATAGCATAAAAAAGTGAGTTTAAACTTCCTTTCTGCTATAAAGCTTTTTGTAATTTTGAAGCTTTAAACACTCATTTCTTGAAATAGCATAAATTGTACGTATGCGTTTTGTCCTCCAAGCCCCTCAAACGATCAGTTTGTGAAAAACAGCGTATAAACGTGTTTTTTCACAAAAGAGACTCAGGCAACTGAAGAGACTTTTTATGGGTTAAATTAAGTTCTTCCGGGATTCGTGATTAAAATATATTTTTTCTCTTGTAAAATTTCACTAAAAACTAGGTGGAGCCATAGGTTTTCCCTGTAATCAACTCCTAAACTCAAGAGGAACACGAATTCATTAGACCACCAGGACACCCGTCTCAGCGTCTCATCCTCAGACGTCTGAGAGTGACCTACTGTTTCGGTCGATTAAACCAACACATTCGTCGATCAACCAAGTCCTCACGGTTGATATGACTGAAAAGAAAGTAATTCAGAGTAACCCAAAATAACCTGGTCACGCCAACAATAAAAACGCCTTCAAGGGGATGAGTATGCAATAGATACTTCGATAGATACGTGTCGGTAAGCATAACATTCCGGTAGTAGCAATTGCCGCGCACAATATTGAAGGCAAATTGAAAATAACCAGAAAATTTCAAAGCGATTAGAAAAAAACTTATCGTTCGGCTTTCGTGGGTAAAGGACAATTTTTTTTGTGAGATTTCAGTGCACTGGACATTTTATTCAAATATTTTCTTGATATTTTGGGAAGAATTAAGATCCAATCTATCCCTAAATTATAAAACGCACCTTTTCGGCATTTTTGGCCCCTACCCTCCCTCCCCCGTCGTAACGTTTTAGTGACGTAGATCCCTTAAAAGATCCTTTAAAATGGATGTTCGAAATGGCGTAACGCTTTCCTCGACCCCCCCCCCCTTTAGAGCGTTATGTAATGTAGGAACGGCCCCTGAACACGGAAATTTTTAACTGTGTTTGAGGTGTAAATTCATATGAGGTGGAAAATTATTTTCCTGTCCCGTTGCCTCGCTTTCCCGCTCACCGTGCGCCGTGGTGTGGTGTCAGGGGGTGTCATTCCGATTGATACTGCTTATTTTTCACTTTAATTCCTCCGACACGGCCTGCGGGCGAGGGTTGAAAAACTGGCGTCTCGCATTGACCACCCTTCCTCCCCCCCTCCCGGCTGTCTAGCGGTATCAACAATGTTCCCGGTTGTTCTGCCGACAAGCATAAGTTGCAATCCATCTTGTAGATAAATGTCTTCGCGCGCGCCTTAAATTCACACGTGTCAATAGTTCTCCAGGATTCGCGAAACAACCCCCATACCTCCCACCCCTCCTACCCAGCCCGGACCTTAAGAAAGGGCAACGAACTTAATTTCAACCTTTCGCAATGGTGCCAACATCACGAAGAAAAATGTTTGCGGTGGAATTAGTGAATGGAATGCCTCTCAATAATGAAATCGGGTACCTTTTCTCTTCATGGGTTTGTTTTCCAATTAAAGCTCGCCGCTACATGGAACCGGCCGTCAGATACGGGATTTCAGCGTCGGGACTCAAAATTGGACAATAAAGAAACGCAGGTGCAAACTAATTAAATCAAAACGAACTGTGTACTCATGGATGTGCGTGCTTCATAATTCCTTTTTGTGTCAATTTATTGTCTAGCATAAATGCCTACGCAACTGTTTAGATATTTGTTTTACTGAATTTCTTTCTTCCTTGTTGCACACGGAAGAAAGAAAATACAAAACTTATCCAGAGGCATTACAGTTTGAATTGTTATATCTGTGGACCACGGACATACATCATTTGGGGCTGTTCTTTAAAAAAAAAAATGACATACTTACGAGACTTTGTCTATCTGCTATCGACGTATTGATTATTTAGAAATATCAATCCATGTAGATTCTTACGATATTAAACGCACTGAATTTTGCCTCACATCAAAATTTGGACGTAGGAATTCGTTGTCTTCTTTAATCTTTTTTTTTTAAATCCCATGCGTAGAAAAATTTACTCTTGAATGCTTATGCACCCTAACTGAGCTATTCGCTATCAAATACTTTGATACACTCGGGTGGACCGAGATCCATCGTAAAATAGTTTCATCCAAGCACTGCCATTTATGGCCGGAATTACCTATTTGCCGCCCATGGACCGCCTGTATTTTGCCGCCCTCTTCTCATTCCTTTTGAAACATCAATAAAAACCATCAAATGAACGTGCCGGAGGGAGAAGGGAGCATAAGTCGCGTTCACTCGTGTTGGACACATCTTTTGCTTAAGCCCTGTCAACACTACTAGCAAAAGTTCACGGCATTTTGCGCGAAATTTCAGTTCCGTAAACCTATCTCTGTGTGGACAAGGCCTTTCATTTGTAACAAATGAACTAAAAAATTAAGAAAGAACAAACATAAATGTGGTTTAATAATTTTAACTTCCGCCGCCGCCGTGCCGCGCTGACCACACTGTATTTGGCGCAATGCGTGAAGTATTCACGCAGTCTTGTAGGCACTGTGCGTTTCACGCCGCGCCAACCGCGGCTGTTTACCGTACTGTGTTTGACGCAATGCGTGAAGTATTCATGCAGTCTCGTAGGGGCTGATATGTGTTACATGCCGAACGCCGCGCTGAGGGCTTCTCCTTTTCATCTCAAGTCCTCGTCATCATTTCTCTTTGCGCCACGCCGCTCCAGGCCAAATTACGTGTTTGGTTTCTCTCTTAACTCAACTGATTAAAGGCGCGCAGTCTTTTGTATCACCGAAGTACGACAAAATTAGAAATTAATGAACTCTCAGGAAATGAGAGATTTTGTCACCTTTTCTTTTTTCTAATTTAATTCTGAATCCGATTTTTTTGTACCTGCATTTAAAAAAATTGCAAAATTTGCCGTCCCCTAATTTTGCCGCCATGGGCCGCGGCCCATGTGGCCACTCCCTTAATCCGGCCCTGCTGCCATGAAGAAAGTCGAAGCGCCTTCAATTATGCGCACGCAACATGGACATCCCTCGAGCCCGAATCGTTATCATCAAATATCAACACAGCATTGTTATTAACATTCTTTTTACTAAAAGAATCAACCCCAAAAACCTTCAAACCAAATCCCGAGTTTTACAACTATAGGTACGCATAGTCATTAATTTTGAACTCACCTGTAATTCGATAAAGTTTGCCCAAACTCAAACTTTTTCCAACGTAGCCGGCGATCTCAGCGCCGAGGCTGAATCCGATGACGTGAACCCGGTCCAAAGTGATGCTCGTGGTGAGGTGGAGGAACTGGAGAAGATGCGCTATTTTGGCGGCTACAAGGCGGGTGTTGGATACGGCGTGACTGTACCACGGAAACGCACCCAGCGAATTCCAATCTACTACAATCACGTTGAAGTCCCCGCGGCTCATGTATGCTGCAAGACGAATTGATATTATTTAAATTAATAATTAATAAAGTAACAAGGTCTGAAAAAATATTACTAGCTAACTAATTACACAGGCATTGATGACATTTTGAACTAGGCTCAATGTGTTACAGAAGCTGATCACGTATGAGAAAACCCAGGTTCTCTTGGTTTTGCCATTAAAAACTCCTTCAATTTTGTTTATATGCAACATGGACTGTCGAAGAGCAAGTATAGTTGTATCAAGGCGTACCATTCTAGGCGGTGTCCAGGCTACCTATTCTTGAATGAAAATATTGAGAAATCATTAAATGCATATCTTTGTTTGAATTTTTGTCATCAAGAAAGTAAATATATAAGAAAAAACTGAGCTGTTGCAATAGAGCTGTACAGTTTTTGAGAGAAGCGATTATACATTCAATCGGAGATTTTTAGACATAATCAAACCAAAATATTTCAATTCAAAGATTGCCGTTTTTATGGGGGAAAAAAAATACAAATTCTCAACTATAAGCATTGTATAAAATCCTTCCTCAACAGCAAAGACGAAAAAGTAACGGAAGCGGGACATTTCCGCGAGGAGGCTTGATATGGAGGCATTTACACGAGGCTTGGAAGGTTTATTTGCGCGAGGAACATTTCCGCGAATTTAAGCGAGGATGTAATAGATCAAAATGCTTGAAAATACGGGATGTTACAATGTGTAAAATAGATACACCATTTTCGTGGTCAGAGTTCTCGTTGAAAAGTTAAAGACTTGCATTCAGTTCGATGATGAAACACGGGCAGCTTGTTACAAAGAATGTTATTTCTAAATGCATTTCTAGGCATGGGAGGGTTATCAGCAATCGATTGGAAACTGGAACTTACGAAGGGTAAGATGACTAGGGGGTCCGCCTTCTGACCGCTCCACGGCCCAACCCCCGTGCTTCATTTTCTCAATTTATGATGAGCTATCTATCTATACTATAAGCTCCAAGACCTCCTAATTTTGCGAAACTGGTGACGCTTAGTTCCAGCGTTCTACCGGGCCGATTTTCACGATTTTTGCGGCTATCGACGGGCAATTGTCTCTAGATAAGCCAACTCTTTTCAGATTTTCAAAATATGGCCCAGGTTTTTTTATATTACGTGGTAAAGTTGCGAATTCTCCCATTTAAACAATGTAAATTTATACTTTTTGTCATAGTTCGTTTGAGCGTTCTACCGGGCCGATTTCCATGATTTTTGCGTAAATCGACAGGTAATAGGCCCTAGATGAGCCCGCTGCAATTCGATTTTGGAAAAAGGACCCAGGTTTTTTTAAAATCACGTTATAAAATTGAGTGAGTTTACAGAATGCTCCGGTACTGCTACCGCTATGCGCGGGAGGATGCGCAGTGGTCGAGGAGGTTGCGCAGTAGCTGTGTAGCCTGCGCATCAGCTCTACACTTATCTACACAAGATACGCGTCGACGATCACATGACGAGCGGTGGCCGAGTCGTCTAAGACGTCGAATGCCTCCGCTATGAACTCCGTGTGGGTTCGATCCCCGACTCATGAGGCGCTCATTTATTACCGACTATTACTGTTCATTGTTTTACTGCAATAATTCATCAAACAGTCATTCCAAAACGCGTCCTTTTAATTTTAAAGTAATTTTAAGTAAAGTTTGAAATTAAAGTATACCTCATATCGTAATTTTTTAGGGGAAAAATAAAACTAACACTGAAAGGAGGGTAAAAATAGGGCCGCGAAGCGGCCCATTGATGGCGCGGAGCGCCTTCACGGGGTTGGGCCGCGTAGCGGCCAGGGGGCGTAGCCCCCTAGTCTCTAAATGTTTTCTTTGATGCATTGTCAACATGATTTTCAATTTTACTAAATGTTGAATGCAAATTTTCTTCAAGTAGGCAGTCAGTCGGTTCTCTTTTATTTTTCGCTGGACCTCGTGCTTTACCCATAATAATTGTTTCGTTTCCATGAGACCATCCGCGATCTTTTTCCAAGGAATTCACAAGATGCTTCTCAATAGCGCTGATTTTTGTAAACATCTCAGTTCTAATATCTGTTCGTTTGAACCTGTATATTGTTGCCAACTTTCTTCATAATTGCTGCATTTTTAATATTTCACTCGAAAGGGCCGTCTCCTCATTCGCGGAAATAGGTTTCATATTTGTCCCATTTGCACCGGTGTCTCGCAAATGGGTTACCACGAAATAACAGCGTGATTTTAATACCTAAATTACAGTGGTTTTGTGGCTTTTTTAATCAGTCGGCCCGCAAATGTTTTTATGCATCTGATGAAATTTTAATTTCAGTTTGAGCCCGCAAATCGCTTCGCTGAAGCGACGAATAATGCACCGACGGCAGGAATATTTTGTCTCTCATCGAATGAAGACAAAAGGGATGAAGCCACGGTCGGTGGATCAAATTCAGTATGAAAATGGAGCCGAAAAGTAGTTCATGCACTAAAAGCTCGGTGCGTTAGTTTTGCTCTCCGCTGACCCCATTCGCGATTGACGACGGTTTCCCGGGAGGAAAACCCGGCGTTGCCACGTTCGTGGAAAAGTATCTTATTTTCCATCGCTGCTCTGGATGGAATCCGAAAGCTTTTCCGCAATTCGATACATGATTCATACGCTTATCCTGAAAAATCTGCACACTCACTCGTTTATTTCGATATGAAATGAATTATTCACTCCGACATGTACCCAACTCAGATACAACAAACATTCCATTTTATTGCATGAAAAAGGTTTTAATGGCTGACACGAATATTTTATTCCACATTTTATTTTTATTTATTCTTTTTTCTTTCATTTTACATTGTAAAATTAGAAATTCCGTTCTTTCCAAGAAGCCTTCAACCCCAAAGTTTGAAAATGTTCAAATTCCACCAACAATGTTCAAAAATGTTCATATTGCACCAACATATCAATCAAAATGTCTAATTTTTGACGACGGGATCTTTTTTGGAAACTAAATGACAACCCCCATAAAAATGTTCAATTCGTCAAGAAAAATTCGCGCAGTCTATCCCGGAACGGTGCACTTTTCGAAACAAACTATTCAAATGTGACAGGCCGCACTGGAAGACGAGAAAAGGGACCTCAGCTTGCAAAAATTTAAAATTGAGTTATTTACTAGCGGAACATAGAAACTCACCAGGGGGCACAGCAGGACACCACGTATCTTGGTTCACGAAATTGCAAAGCTGAATAGTTTTAAAGAGAATTGGTCATCATTATTGATCAAAATTTTGCCCGATTTCCCTTCGCTTTTTCAAAAACATACATTGCAAAAATCACCAGAAAATTATTTTAAAAACGTATGAAGGAAGCGCAAATTTTGGAAAACCGCACTCGAAATCCATAACTCCGTAGTTTCACCGTCATGATATGCATATTTCACAGCACAATCTGACAAGCCTGAACTTCGGTGACGCGAACGGAACGGAGCCCGCGAAAAGAATACGAAATATTTTCATTCAAGAAAAGCGCTGTCGTCGTTGCGCGGCGAGGGCCATAAATAATACTCGATGTTCTACGTCATCTTCTCGTCGCCCCGCTGACGTAAGCGCGTATCCACTCTCCGAGATGAGCTCCTTCGTCCGTATATCTTCATGCATTCCAGGGATCACGACGAAGTAGAGTTACGTCCTTTCACGTCGACGGAGCCACGTTTTCAGGAGCATCCTTGAATTTGTACAGCGCTCTCGTCCCTCTCGTGCGGTTTTGTACAATGAATTATGCTAAAAGGAACTATGCGCATAGGGTTTGCATGGAACATAGTTCCTTTCAGCACAAATGCGTTCAATTCTTTGCCAAGTCGAATTACCAGGTTTTCTTTTTATTGTAACGACTTGACGTGTTAATCTTTAATAGATGGGACTTTGTAAACAGAAAACACACGTCTGTGTTCTAATATATAAATAAATAAAAATGCTATACATGAATGTAATTTGAATGGACTTTTTAATGTTTTTTTTTGGGGGGGGATGACGTCAGTTTTTAATTGTCACGTCAGGATTTTCCGGGAGATCAAAATCCTATCCCTTCAAAAACGGGATTTCGCGGGGAATTCCTTCAGTCGAAGCATCTTTTCCCTTACAAAAGAACGTTACTACATTTCAAAGTTGCCAAATTTCCTCTCGCAAATGGAAATTTTACGAAGAGAATCTTTGGCATTTCTAAATGAAAATAATACTGATTTTTCTACTGAACTGATGCTCACCTCAGGAGCATTTTGGACGAAATTTTCACAGGTTTGTTTTTGTAAAAATTGATTTGTTTGAATTAATATAGCAACCTTGAAAAAGTGTTACGCTCCTTCGTTCGGAAAACGACGAAAGGACTCAATATTGGGGGCTGAAGTGTGAAATCATGTCCTTCCACAGTCCATTTCATACGTTGCAGACTTTCTATTTGGTTCATGGTTTGTTCGTATTTCCTCTCAGTATCACTACTTGTAATTGAATTTGTGATGATATAAACAAGAAAATTTGCAATTTCCTTCAAAAATTTCTTGTAATAACTCGTTCCTGTGAGCCCTTCATACACTACGAGACACTAAATTCCAGAATTTTTTACCCCCTTCGAAACGCTCTCGTGAAGTAGGCCCCCATCGCGCAAAATAAGAATATGTTGTAACGCTCTTGGCCCCCATTCTGCCATGCTAAGGAAGAATGCCGTATAGACATTTGGTAGTCGCCAAATTTCCCCGTAGAAAACATGCACTGTAAAGGAAAATTCTGCATATTTTTCCTTGGAATTTTCAGATATAGATCTAATTGAGGACAATATTGTCCGAAAAATTTGCAGAAAAGTATTCCCGGTAAATTCTTGATTTTTTAAAGGAGATATGGCAATGTCTGAAAGCTCATACGGCGTTTTTCCTTTAGCATGGCACAGGGTGGCATGAAGCGTAAGGAAAAAATAAAAGATTGGAAATTTCAGTGAAATATTTCATGAAATTTCACGAGGCTGCTAAATATTTCATATTTTTCAGGAGCTAGAGTATGCAACCCGCACGTAAACACACAAAAATAGAAGAAAGTCACAATTTTTACATTTTCCGAAACATGAAAAGCCGCGGATATTTTACAATATCATTTATAAATTTATGAAATTTCATGAAATATTTCACGTGAAATTTCAAGATTTTATTTTTCATGAAATTTTGCCGCCCCTATACAGCAGCATTGAGCGTTACGTATACATTGAACGGCCCCTCGGGCAAAAAAGTTGAAAGAATAACTTATTTTCCGGGCCCGCTCATAAAGTTTCGAAAAATCGATACGTTTAGTTCGGTGCCAGTGTACTCCAATTAATCTGTCAATCGGCCGATGCTAGTACACGCGCGCGTGACTGATGGAAAAGCCCCCTCTTGGCACTTATTCCCCGTTGAAAAACTTCCCGTTCGGGCCTCCCGCCGCGCCGAGCCGAGCAATTTTTGCATACGTAACGAGACTCGTCAGCCCTCACGGTCGCCCCCACCCCCTCCTCAACCCCACTACCCCTTCCCCCAACCCCCGGAAAAAGTTGGGGGATGCGCCACTCGGAGCCGGATTCCGCCCGCTTCGGATTTACGACGGAAACATCTGGAGAGGCTTAATTTCATTTGAATAAGGAGCAAGTGGAGGTGAAACTCCGCGTGCTTTGCGATATATCGATTGATCTGCAGTTTAAACCTATGGGAAAGGATCGATAAATGGATGTTCGCAATGGAGATCCTAATAATCGATTCTTTACCGTATCTTCGAATGGGGAAATATCGATAATCGATCATTCGCCGGAAGCTCTCGCCCCGCCGTTGCCGTGTTTTGAGTGGTGGAGTTTACCTTTGCGACATGATAGTCGGAGTTACTGGATAATCAAGGGACAATGTTGCTTTTGATCGTTATCTTCAATGTGGTCCTGAGTACTGAGTATACTTGGGTGCTAAGGAGAAACGTCGCATGAACATTCGAGAGTTGCCAAATTTCCTTTAATATATTTTGATTTGCAAGGAGAAATATGAATGTTTTCTCTTGAAATTTTCAGATGATTTAGATACGATCGTGAATATAATTCTCTAAAAAATTGGCAGAAAAATATTCCCAGATTTCCCCGAGGATTCGTATTTTATCAAAAGAAATTTGGCAACGTCTGAGGTCTTATACGGCGTTTTTCCTTAGCACGGCAGACTTAATATCCATGATACGAGAATACACTGTACAGACTGATTCAGTGGGTACTTAATTCGATGTGCATCTCTGTACACGCTAGGGGTGATGTCATTATAGGGATTCTTTATAATGAAATTGGATTCAACTAATAACAATGACATAACCTCCTTCTATGATACCAATGAGAATAAATCGATTTACATAGCTTTCCCATAACGTATCTCTGACAGCGCTCATATTGATAGTTCGCATGTAAAATAATAAGTAACTGCCGTGCTAAGGAGAAACGCCGTATGAGCCTTCGGTCGTTACAAAATTGCCTCATATGCCTTATGCCTATTGAGGAAATATGAATTTTTAGAGAAACTTTTGGATACTTTTCTCTCGACATTTTCCGGAAAATTGTATTGACAATCCAATCTAAAGTTACTGAACAAAGGAATAAATAAATAAATTAAAAACAAAAAAAAATAAAATGAAAAAAAAAAGATTTAGAGGTTCGGAACTTGAACTGACAGACAAGGCTAATGAAACCTAGTAGTCAGGAGAAAAAAGATCGATAAAAAATAAGAGGGAGAGTAGAAAAGTTAGCTTTGCTTAAAATTTTGGATCCGTAAACTGGGGTTTTTAGTTCCGACGACGATCGCAAATAAATACATAAACCGATAAAAAAGCATAATTTATGATGTGAAAGGAAAATTGCAATTTCATCCAGGGTCCGGGCCCGCCCTTGTTAATTTTTTAGCTCTTTGTCCCTTTACACCAAATTAGCAATCACCTCCATCGAGGAGCAATTCCACCCGAGAAAGGATGTAAAATTCCGAAATAATTTATGAACACCCAGCAGCGCGGCGGCAGTAAATTCCCTCGATTCCCTCCTCCGAAAAGTAGGAAGCTTTATTGTTTTTGGATGAAGTTCATAATAGGACGGGAGGGCCTTTGAAAGTTTCGACATGACCTCGCAAAGGACGTTTATCATCTGGACAATCGTGACATATGATACCGTTACTCAAATCCGAGGACGGGTCAGGGCTGCTCGCTGGTCCCTGAAGATTAATTTTACTTGAAATACACCGTCGGATGCTTGAAAAAGTTTCCGGTGCGTTTAGGGCCGAATAAACGTTTTATAGGTCATTGATTCCTCATAAATCTGCAATTTTTCTCTTCGCCAAGGGACCAACTGTGATGCGATTTGCGAAAAGAGACTTGGTAATTTTTATCGAATGTTGAGGAGGTCCAGGAATATGATTCCTCATAAATCTGTAATTTTTTTCTTCGCCGAGGGATCAACTGTGATGCGATTTGCGAAAGGAGACTTGGTAATTTTTATGAAATGTTCAGGAGGTCCAAAAATTTGATTCTGAGTCGAAATTCTCGTCATTTCGATGTCCGTCGTTCCGTCAACGGGAGAGAATATCTTTTTCCAGAGATTGGTAATTTTTATCAAATGTTCAGGAGGTTCAGAAATATGATTCTCATAAATCTGTAATTTTTTTCTTCCGCAAGAGGGAAACTGTTGCGATTTGCGAAAAGAGACTTGATAATTTTTATCAAATGTTCAGAAGGTCCAAAAATATGATTTTGAGTTAAAATTCTCATCACTTAGGTGTCCGTTGTTCCGTCAATTGGATGGGATAGTATGTCTCTTTCCAGAGATTCGATCACAATTGGACCAGATTTAGCAGAAAGGAACTAAGCCACATCAGCTATTCCCAAATTTAACTGGGCAATTTAAGTTTCTACAAGAGAGCGTTTGTACGCATTTCTTTGAAAATTTGCCAGAATTTGCTTTGTATTTTGCAGAACATTCACTGAAATTTGCACAAAAATCCGCCGTTTTTATGTAAAAAATCGAATCGCTCAATCAAATTTAGCAATGGCTGATGTAGCTTGGTTCCTTTCTGCTTGACGCGGTCCAATTTGTTTTACCCATTAATTAAACGTTCACAAAAGCCCCCATGCTGAATTGTATGCATTATAGACATATTTATAAACTTAATGAAACTTTGTGCATAAGGTTTGCGTGCGGAACTTAGTTCCTTTCAGCATAAATACGCGCAACAAAATAAACCAATTACCATTTTTGATGGCCATCGCGGATGGTCCCGTTCCTTGTTCGCTGAAGCCATGAATGTAAATGACAGTCGGGTCCCGCTCGTCCAAATTCGACTGGCTCAGGATCCCTTGATCCCCTATTCTCAGCAACTGAGGATTGACCGCATTTTTTCTAAGATAGAACATAAGTTATTCTTGTTTCATTAGTAGCTCTTTATATTATGAATAAATACAGTATATCATAATAAATATATCCTCGTAAATTGCGCACAGTGGAATGAGCGTAAGGTAGAAGTCGGACTTGAGATATTTTACTTAATCTACGAATTTTGATGTTTATGCAGCTCAATAATATACATTGAAGAGTACTTTTTGATCAAATTTAACGAGAAAATCAATGATATTAGTCTAAAACTTCTACGTTTCGTCTTAACGAAGCTATTAGCTTTCAAAGTCTCTTTATCTCATCCGACATTAAGTTTTTAACAGAAGAAAATATACGCCCAGTATAGTAAAATATGTACTATAAAATAAATCAGCACCTCATCCGATATTTTTTTCCTAAAATTTTGGATAGATTTCCTTTTGCGTCGCTCGGTTCAATTCGTCGCTATCCAGAAGGAAGAACTTACCTTCATTTCAACTTGCAAAATTTCTAATACTCCTATAGTTGCTTAATATGCTGGAGCGCCTACAATTTCGTATGATACTGTGCAACACTTCTGTTGTGAAATAGTTGCTCGAGGCGCAGCGCCGTGGCATGCGGGCGGCCAGCGAGCATTGGCGCCTACAAACCTAAGGGGATACTTCAAGCATTGAGCGATGCGTGAAGTATTCCCTTAGGTTTGTAGGCGCCTGTGCGCGTTTCGTACCGGCAGCAAGCCGCTCCGCTCTGAGTTAGGCTCTGATATTTAAACTCCTGCTAAAAAATGTTGAAAATTTTGAACTGAAAATTTCACCCATATTTCCCTTGGTTACACGTGAAAATCGGCAACATTTTACAAAAATCACTCAGTTATTCTCCTGAAAAAAATTGATTTGGCTGAGTCAATTTTGCAACTTTGAAATAGAGTTAGGTTCTTTCGTCCAAAAACGACAAATTGAGCCAATGACTATCCAGTTTTTGCCTAAATACTGTCTTCTCTTAGCTCTCATGGAGTTCAACTTTAATTTTTTGGAAGAAATCTCAAATAATGTGCTTACCTTGTGTACAAATTGAACGTTATATCCTCGTCATCATTTACCGGGCAACACCCAAAACAATACCCTTTTGGAATTACACGCACGCTGAACGGGTTATTCTCGAAACCTAAAAAAACAACGAGTTTTAGTACTCAGTATTGATTCTTCCAAAAAGTTTTCAATTTCTGTACGCTTTGTAAACATTAACATTACGAATTTACACAGCGGGGTTTTCTGACGGAAAGTTTTGAAGGAGCAAAGTTAATGTCAAGATGTTGTGGAGGTTACGCGCATTGCTGTTCTGCCTTCAATTTTCAAAATAGGCTGGTTATCATCCTCCGCCTAACATAATATCTACTCGATTTTATCGGAAAGCCTGCAGCATTGCAAACTGATATACGTGTTTTTTTCAGTTTCACCATCGATATCTGCGGAGAAACGCCACTGTTACAAACTTAGAGCAGATTGAAAAAAAAATTCCAACTTCATTCCCAAACGTTATTGGGTAGCTGAAACGCAACATCTCTTCGTCAAAAAAAATTTAAAAAATTCGCATCCATTTAAAAAATAATTTTATCGGAAAGCCTGGGGCATCGCAAACCGACATACGTGTTTTTTCAGTTTCACCATCGATATCCACAAAAAAACGCCACTGTTCCAAACATGTGCTCATCTCCCCAAAGGTTACCGGGCAACTGACAACGCAACATCTCTTCGTCAGCACCTCAAAAAAAATTAAAAAATTCGCACCAATTTAAAAAATAAATTTTATCGGAAAGCATGCAGCATCGTAAACCGATGTACGCGTTTTTTTTCAGTTCCACCATCGATATCCGCAGAAAAACGCCACTGTCACAAACTTAGAGCAGATTGAAAAAAAAATTCCAATTTCATTCCCAAACGTTATTAGGTAGCTGAAAACGCAACATCTCTTCGTCAAAAAAAAATTTTAAAAATTCGCATTCATCTAAAAAATAATTTTATTGGAAAGCCTATCGGAAAGTAGATTGGAAAAAAAAATCCAACTTCATTCCCAAACGTTACTGGGCAACAGAAAACGCAACATCTCCTCGTCAGCGCCAAAAAAAAAAAAAAAAAAAAAAAAAAAAAAAAAAAAAAAAAAAAATTAAAAATTCGCATCAATTTAAAAAATAAATTTAACAGAAACCATGCAGCATCGTATACCGATGTACGCGTTTTTTTCAGTTCCACCATCGATATCCGCAGAAAAACGCCACTGTTACAAACTTAGAGTAGATTGGGAAGAAAAAAAAATCCAACTTCATTCCCAAACGTTATTGGGTAACTGAAAACGCAACATCTCTTCGTCAGCGCCCAAAAGAAAAAAAATGTAAAAATTCGCATCAATTTAAAAAACAAATTTAACAGAAAGCATGCAGCATCGTAAACCGATGTACTCGTTTTTTTCAGTTTCACCATCGATATCCGCCGAACACACCACTGTTACAAACTCCGAACGGGTCGGAGGAAAAAAAAACACCGGCACTCACGAAGACCCACCTGAAAAATAGAGATAGGTGGAGCACAGCATGAGGCCGGAGAATACCATGAGTGAGGAAACACATTTGAAACCGCGGACTTGACACGACCGGGGAATAACACCTTTCACGTCACCGGGAGTGAGGAATGGTGCACTTTTCGCGCGAAAATCGCTCGGGAAAACGAAAATCGCTCGGGAAAACGCGAGCCCGTCTGAGGCGGCCGCGTCACGGAGGCGCGAAGAGGCCCGGAGGAGCCGCGAGACGCTGCGCTGGCCGGGCTTCGAGTCATCTCGCCCGGGGCGACGACTCCCGAAAGAGTAAATAAATAAAGAGGAATAATAGTGATAACATAATAACCGCCACCGAAACAATAATCCCGGTCGTGTGAACGTTTTTTCCTTCTTCTTTTTTTCGGCAGCAATCGGTCCGACGAGGAAGGGCTCCGTTGCGAGCCGCGCATGCGTCGTGGCGTTGCCGTTTCTGACGGTTTTCTGATTTTATTGAGGACTTTGCTATGATAGAACACTAGCAATGATATGAAGACTCAGGGCCGTATCCAGTGTCGTTCTTTAATCAGCCCCTTTGTCTAAGAGATCCCATTCGGTTTACACTGCAATCAAGGGAGGTGTAAGGGAGCCCTCAAAATTGCATCATAAAAGGGACAATTTTCGCCAACTAAGAGTAAAATTCAGCTTTTGGATTCGGGGCCATGAAAGTGGTTACAATGATTTGCCTCCACAAAAAATCCAAAATAGCAGAGAAAATGTTCCCAAGTTTTGTAAATTTTACGGTAGACACCTACCTTAAGGTTTGTCAACATCGTAGAATTTTTTCCTCCACTTTCTGCTATGATGCTTATGATGTTATTTTGAGGGTTTTCTTAAACCTCCCCTAATCGCAGTGTAAACCAAATGGAAACTCTTGCGTCGTTAGTGACGTATTTCATATAGCGCCCGGAGCAGTCGGAGTTACGGTTCGAGCACCCGGAACTTCCGGCCTTCTGAGCCTGTATCACGGACGGTATGTCTATATTCTCCCGTGCTAAGGAAAAGCACCGTATTTGAACCCTCAGGCGTTGCTTAATTTCCTTTGATAAGATACGGGCTTACTGGCAAAGCTGTGAATATTAATCTATCAACTTTCAAGACAAACGTATTCGCAATTTATCTGAAATAAATTTACTAAAATATCTGAAACTTTCAAGAAAAAATGTGCATGACTTCCAAAATACACTTTTTATGAGAAGAAATTTGGAAACATTCGAATGTTCATACGGCGTTTTTTCTCAGCACATGCACTGGGGGAAAAAACGCATTGGATCTAGAGTCCAGACTCTTAAAAACATCGACAAAAAAAAATACTCTTGATTCAATCAGATTTAAGCTTAAATCAAGAACCAAGCTTCCTTAATTTGAGCGGATTTCGTTTTGATTTAAGCTTAAATCTGATTGAATCAAGAGTCCTTTTTCTTGTCGATGTTTTCAAGAGTCTGGACTCTAGATCCAATTTGTTTTTTTTTTTATTTCCAGTGAGCAGTATAGCCCGCAACGTTTTTTCACTGCCCATGTGTGATTGAATACGGCAACGAGGTACGAAGGTGAGAAGTCACGATGCCCGCGGTCAAGATCGCCACCGGACCAGAACAAGACGGTGATTGGTGCTGAGTGCCCCCCGGGGTTGGGGGGCGCGGGGTAGCGGGGACTTAATCAAGGGACGATCAAACAAAAGAGCACGGGTGGAGGCGGAAATTGAGTGACGATGCAATAATTTCCAAGTCCGTGGCGCTCCTAACACGAATTTTTCCGGCGTTTTTGGGGGTGAGGGGTGTGGGAGAATCTTGACCCGATCCAAAAGACGACCAGCTGCGGAAAATGATGATTGAGACACACACCAAGTCAATTGCTCACGCTCTCGAATGATGAGCCTGAAAATCACAGTTCCAATTTTTACTTTGAGTGGCGTTATTTGGGAAATCGAAGTTAATTGCTGTAGCTATGATTTGCGATGTCGGTACAATAACGGGGAAAAATTGATGGACCCCCGAAAAAATGTTCGTTGGCAGTGAGGTGTAAACAGTAATTTTCAAAGAATCTTGAGGATTAAAAACTGTTTGAATTTACGAGGAGAAAACCCTTTTGCGGTACATTTTATTCAAGGATAATTTACCCTTCCGCCAGACTGGCGTAAAAACAATCTTAATAAAAGTACCTTAAATTTTCTGAGAATTTTTCAACACTCGGTCAAAAATTTTTTGAGAGAGTTAAAACCACTTTCAAAATTTCGTTCCATGGTTTCTACTTAAATTTTACCTCTCGTAAATTTTATGTATTTAAAAATTACTTAAAATATTATTTATATTTCGTGAATATGAATACCTTTTTGGGAGCTGTCTTTTTGAGGCTAACGAGTAATTATAAAGGGGTTTTCTGAGGCCAAAAATACTAGGGATATTCTGATGCATGTACAGTGTGAAGTCTCTTCTCTGCGCTATAGAGAGAACTCTGTTGTGTTTGTTTTACAAGAATGAAAATTAATTTTAGACTCTAGCGTGAAAATATTCATGGTGTTTTAAAATTTTTATACGGTTCCTCTCACTGATGAAAACCCTTTTTTGGCCGAAATTGGGAAGCTTTTCATAAAAGTAGAAATTAATTTCAGACTCAAGCGCCGTAATATTCATAGCGCCCCCAAATTTGTCTTCCCGCCGACGATAAATTAAGACCGAAGCAAAGGCATTAACAAGTTTACGTTGCGTCAAAAATTACGCTTACAAATATTAAACAAAATTCCGGGGGACTTTCGGCGGGGAGCACTTCCAAAGTTTTACAGACGTTGTCCAAAGTTAAAAGTCCATCGCGCTGCGTTCGGAGAGAACAAAGCGTGACTTCGCGAGCAAGTTCGGTCATTAGGCATGGCTCCCTTTAAGGAGCAGTGATTCGGGGCGCAGCCCCTGAAAACGATCAAAAACCGGGGGTGGAGGGGGGCGAGTATGAGCTTTTGTCACGCAACTTTCGTGAGCACGCAATTCTCGAAGTCACACGCGGGTTAAAAAAACGTCGGGCGGTAAACAAACAGTGGCGTGGCGTGCTCTGCGATATATTGATGGATCTGCCATTTAAACCCATGGAAAAGGATCGACAAACAGGGTACATCCAAATAATCGATTCTTCGTCACAGCTTCAAGTGGGGAAATGTCGAAAATCGATCATTCTTCCCTCGCCACCGTAAACAAAGGATGCGAACAATGGGAAGCGATGAATAGCCATGTGCCTGTCGCTGTTGTTTTAGCGTTGCCGCGCCCGACTTTTAGAAAAAGACCTCCTAACTTTCCAACTTTCATTTTTCCCGTATTTAAAAGATATCACGCACCATCTGTTCCACTATTGAATCGGTTACTGTCAGACGGGCGTAAGTTCGAAAAGTCATGAGCCCTAGCGTCCTGCGTGAGCAGCGGAAGCTAGGGCTCTCGAGTTTTTGGACTTCATATATGTCCGTCTCTCAGGAACCGAGTCTAGTTACATTAATCTTGTGTAATCTTGTCACGGCGAGGAATTCCGTCTTTTTTAAGCTGTGGACGTGATCGAGGTCTCTACGGAAACTGCTGTGGAGGGTGCTTTCCTGGCCATTACACAGCCCGAATTTCGCGGCCGTCTCGTGGTAAAAAAAATCCTGGATCATAATTTAAACATTTAAAGACAGGGAGCTCCTTTGGATCAAATTAGACAGGACAAAACCAAGGTTTATTTTGAGGGGGGAAAAATAAATGAAAATCATAAGTTGTTTTGAGCTTAACTATTCACATGTTTCCCCGGTTAAAAAGGTAAAGTCAATGAAAAAATATTTTGAATATTAAGAAAGCTATGTCAAACTTTATCTTCGATCCGAATTGGATCTTGGAGAGGAATACAATTTCAACCGCGTCTCTCTCGGTTCGATCTTGATGTGACTAGTTTCTTTTCTCCTAAACTTGGTCTATCTAGCTTTGAGCGCTTAATTTCCACTAATGGGCGAAAAATTGTGGATCGAGCCCAGTACATTAGTAGATAAACCACAGGAAAGAGTAAAAATTTAGGAAGTTGGATAGTCTCTACTTCGTAAATTAATCAAAATTGTTGCAATGTTTTCAAGGATCGACTTTACCGAGCACATTTAGAGGGTGAAAAATTAGGTACACTTTGATTGAATTTCATTTTGCAATAAAGAAGTAGTATTTATATTTCATTTTAGAAACAAAGTACGTGCTATCAGTTTCCACATGCAGATACGTGCTTTTAGGAATAAGCCAAAAAAAATTTTCCTCATCGCAAAATGTAGTCCACTGCACTAATTATCATTAACATACATATAAATAAGTGTGCGTTTCATTATCATGGTTTCCTTGGATGTGTACTTACTACTTGAGGCTACTAGTTCCAAAGTGTACAATGTCCATAAGAGTGGTTTGTCACAAAAGCGCAAAAAAACTGTCTTGAGCTCGCTGCGTTTTGCTGCGACCTACCTTTTTAATGCTGCTAATTTAAAACGATTTTGGCTGTTTTGGCACACAATTAAATTATTCTCCGATTCTTCTCTATTGGCTGATCAAGGATCCACTTCTATCTCAATTTCGGCTAAAATGGACATTTTACGCTTTGGAACCAGTAGCCTCACTTTCTATTCGGAATACCAGGAATAATATAGCTATCAGTTAGCAATAAAATACTCGAATAGAAAGAAAACACCCGAATAGATTCATAGGCCGACTGATATAACGTCACGCCTCCAACAACGCTCTGATACAACTATTATTGCTTCATGTCTGTGCATGTTGCATATACATAAAAATGAAGGAGCACCGGCTTTTTCATCTGCCGAAACAAGATCTGATCCACACAAGCAAGAGAAAGATTGTGGTCATTGTGTTTCCTGTTCCGGTGGAAAGTTCCCGAACATTGAGTAGCACGGCGGGCGTTAGTTACACTTATCCACAACCGCGGAAACCAGGCCCAGTGTGGTGGCAACGCTTTGTTAAGCTGTCACCCTCGTAAGATTCGAATCGTTGATCGATACGTAACGTAGGCCGTGGCGCTATTATGGTTCACAAAGGCGAGAACAACTTCAACGGGCTCTTTCAGCTTTGATTTGTAGTGGCGTTGCCTGATTCTCACCTAAAAACCCCCTCTCTCACATCACAAGTAATGCGAGGATCCAGAGTTTCCAAGACACACCTGCAACCATGTTCGTGAACAGTGATAAAGCGACACCGAAGTTACAAATGAGCCGAACCTTAGAGGAACTCGACGTGTCATGGCGGGAACTTCTTACGTTTGCCGATAAGACAGCCTACCTAGCTGTCAATTAAGTAGGCCTGAAATTCGGACTCTAGAGGTTCGATAGTCGAATTCGTAAAGAGACTCTTGAATTCAGTTCGCGGGTTTACCTTTACCTTCGGAATGGGATTTCTGTCAGATGCAACGGTCTATGGCAAAAAGGAAATCGTGTCCAAACAACTCAGTCATTGGTCATTGCCCGTTATTGATACCAGAGCAAAGAGAGGGGTTATATGATATTTTTGGGACAAAAATGATTTTAAGTGGTTAACCAAACCAAAGCTATGCAGTTCGAAGTACGCGGACCAAAATACGTAGTTTCGGGGGGAGGCAAATTTTTAAACTTCCGTGTTCACCGAAAAAAAATTGAAGTTAATGTGTGCGAGAACTTAAAAAATGTTGAATTACCCGCCACAGCAGTTAGTATTACATCTTGGCATTGCTAAAGTAACTGCTCTATCGGGCAATCAGCATTTTATAAGCTCTCGCACACTTTTTGGCGCGTATACGTAGTATACCGCCTTTGCGATCGTTTCGACCCCCCCCCCCCCACAATAACCGAGTCCCCTAGTTCCTTACCGAAAAGTGACTACCGCGAACTTCTGAGATTTTCCAAAGCGTGTAAAAAGTTTACTAATCCGTCAATAATAATGATTAAAATTTGTTTCTCATTCTGGGGCTCGCTAGTTTATGTGTAATGAATACCAAGAGTCTACGTTTCTTGGTTTTTTTTAAAAAAACCTTAGAATGGGGCGCGCTGATTTAAAATATGCATATATAAGCGGAAGCAAGCGAACTGATTCGAGGATGGCTGACCAGTTCGGCACTCCTTGAATGAGAATTTCACTCACTCCGTTTTGTTCACAACGTTGCTTTGACATATCTCCACAACACTGTTATCCTTTTCAAAAGTTGGTACTCCTTGCTCTGATAGCCGGGGCCACCAGGATAGTGGTAAGTGCAATCTGTGATGAGCCTCGAGACTCATTAGACCATTTGCTAAACGTGGCTCATACAGGAGTCCACTAAGCCCTCTCGTCCCCACGCTCCTGATCACTGCGTCGGCGTCACGAAGAACAATGGGCCTTGGGTCCCAACGCGGCCGATACCCGTACCCCAATTACTCACGCTTCATTAACCATTTCACCGTCACGCTAGGATTCATCCAATTTTCAAAAAAAATTGTTTCGCATGTATTTAGCAATTTTTTCCTTACTCTCCGTTAAAACACAAATAAAAAGAGACCTCATTCATAAAAATCGGCCGAATAGAAGAGAAGTTACAGTAATCGAAATCCGAAGAAATCAACAAAACCTCGACTCCTCGATACGAAAAATAAAATGAAGGGGAAAAAAAGAAAGTATAAATTACAATTAAATATAATTGACCTCAAAATTTGACAAACAATTCATTTATATACCTAACGCTGAAAAAACTGGGAGAAATTACAAAAAATTTGCCTCTTGCAAGGGGCTTCTTTGTAAGAATTTTGACCTGAAGACAACGGTCGAATAACAGCAGTACTCCATACAATACACGGTGTGCCTGAACGAGTTAAACATTTTTCATACGTCCAAATCGAAAAATCTTTATATTTTTAACTACAATGTTTCTTGAATCGTTTAAGCAAAAAAAAAAAAAAAAAAAATTCCGTCGAGATTCTGGAACGCAAAGGCGCTTTAAAAGTATTCTGGGGCTATAATAGCTAAATCACCGGTAGTAAATTCGTTATATTATTAAAAAGAAATTGACTCCATAGTTTAATTCCTTAGTTTCTTGAATACGATTATTTTAAGCACTTAAACATTTATACCACCAATTTTAGCCATGGGGTGATTTCCTGAGAGCCGATAATATCACGAATTTCTCATAGAACCCCTCAACAGTGGCTTGCTTTTTTGGCAGCCGATTCGGCCATCGAACCGGAGTTTAAATGGAAGCTGATAATAACCCAAAGCTCTGAGAAAAATTTTGAGATGAGTATAAGAACGGTTTGTTGTAAGTAGCGAGGAGAGGCGGGCAAAGCGGCTAAAATCCTATCTAATTTTTACAGTTTTTCTGTTGAATTAATGTTGCCGCGGGCTTCTGACTGTCCACACATAGTTCTGTTCAGCATATCGATACATAAGTATTTACATTTTACATACGTAGAATCTAATTTTCACGTCGGGGAGTTGACATATTTTGATTTTTTCGATTTTATACGGAAAATTGATGGTTTTTCGGGATTGAAATTATTATTGTTTCATGAAAAATAAATGCACCCAAAATGACTATAGCATATTGATTCTTACACATTTGCACTCACAAAATTGGTTGGTAAATTCAACGAGTGGGTGCATCGACCTGGTATATCAAGTTTCTGCAATTTTTTACGGCAAATCAGTAGATTTTCGGGATGTAGATTGCTTACTTTCAATTCATGAATGAATAAAGCAACGACATGGTTGAACTTCTTTGCATGGAAAGACGTTTAAAATAACAAAATCAAGACGTATTTAATGCAATTGCATTTATATCGAGTCAATTTCTTTTCAATAATATAACGGGATTTTTACTACCGGTGATTTGGGTATTTTAGCCCCAAAATACCTTTAAATCGACTTTATCTTCTAGGAGTTCGACAGAATTTTTCCTTTCTTCGCTTAAATTATTCCGTAGCACTTTTCTTCAAGAATCTGATAAGATTTTGCTTGAGGCAGATCAAAAAACTTAAATTCGATCGAATAGCTTTCTACTTTCACAATACACGGTCTCGTCAAGGTGCGTCTTTGACCTCGCAGTGTTGGATCGTGAATTCTCTTTTTATGCTGTTTGCCTATTTTGAAATCTCTGTAAATGAAAACTAAAGGGGTTGATATGTGCGAGTTAATGACGCGCCTTATCAACACATTGTGTTGGAGTTCACTGCTTGTTTTTACTTTCAGAATGTTAAATCAACTTGGGTAGGGGAAAAAATAATCGAATTATATTGGACCTTTGCACCTTCTACTGCCATGAAAGTGATTTTAACTACTCGCAGTCTTATTTTCCAGGGCGTTAAAATCGCAAAATCCGATTTTTCGCTTCAACTCGGCAAGATACTTTTATCTTCTTTTCTTAATGAAGGCCACAAAAAATACTTGTAATATGATTTACTCATTAAATTTTGGAATTGTAATGCTAATGGTGATATTTTTTTTGTGTGCAGGATAAGCTACTTACCAAATTGGACGAAAATGAGCCAGAGCTTGCGACGTCTCAGGAAGATGAGGTGAGACAAAGCCTTCTCATAATTATTCTTAATTAAATACACATACTGTACCGTACTTTATTTCTGACTTTTGTAAACTGTGTTTTATCCTTTTTGAATTGTTTCCTTTTAATAGTATCGAAACAGACAATCAAATTTTCATAGTACGTTTTTTGTTAATTTTGGGCCAGTTAGTTCGCTGCACACAGTCTCTCTTCACTTGTAAACAAACATTGGAGCTCACAGAAAATTATCAATCATTACGCCTTATTTAAAAGTTGCTCCTGAAATGATTCCTGAAATGTTCGGAGATGAGACGTCTTCCAAATGAACAGTTCAATGTGTGTAAGGATTGTGCTATGCAGAAAATGTAGTACATGAATTAGTGCATATCGTACATTCTTGCAGGAACTGCATAAGTGCTTAGGCGTTTGCAGCAAGTTGGCAACACCGGATTTTGTCAATGTAAATGTATGTAAAACATTCGAAGTAGCTACCTTGCCAAGAATCGATTATTATTTCATATGGATTTAAAAAACAAAGTGTTGCTGCTGAGCCAAAATTGACACTTATCGAGTGAAAGATAGGGCAGTAAAAAATTTCCTGTTGTTATCAGGTAGAGAAGTCGATAATTGAGATAAAACTGCAACGTCGCAAACCGACCAATCGAGACGAATCAGTCACAGTGAATACATAACTATTTATGGATGCAATCGTGAACATATTTTCAGCGATACGTATCAAAGCATCGCCATATTATGAACTGGGAGCTACCAAAGAATGAATCGCCTTCATTCAACCGGTTATACTAAAACACTTCACCGGAGTTTAAATAGTTGCGCGTGGAAATTGCTGTGCAAAGATGAAGGCGCCTCTCATTAAGAGTTTGGTTTCAGTTTCAGGAGACCACAGAACAGAGTAAGATATTCGGCACCTCGACCTATGTTTCCTCATCAAAATTTCACGAGGAACACGGTTCAAACGTCAAAAATTTCCGAACCTAATTTTTTGGTGAAGAAACAGCGTTTCCTCTGTTTGTCAGTTCAAAATTCCGCTCGCAAAATTTATTATGTTTTCTTCGGAAGTTCACGCATCCTTTTATGTGCAAGTGTTTAGATATATTTGACGTGGATTATTTTTCATAGTTTCAAAAATTATGTATTGTCTCATCAATTTATCGATAACGTATTAGATTTGCCACTAAACCATTTTCAGTGTTTTTAATGGTGGACAATTTACTCAATGTAGCTTTTTTGGCAGCTTTGAAAATGCGGCGTTTTAGAGTTGGAAGGATTTCCTGCTCAAACATATTTTGGTCCATTTTCTCAAAATTTTACCTGTGGAATAGTTGGATTACATTTTGGAATAAGGAACCACTATTTCTGGCCCATTTTAGAAATAACGTACATAACTTGGTTTCCCTCTATGCAGATATGTGCTTTTATGGAAGAGCCAGAGACAGTGGTTCCTTATTGCAAAATGTAATCCAACTATTCTCTCCGGAAACACGGTAGAGCAGTCCATTAAAACAGGTTTCCGTGATTAGGAAAAAGGCCTCGCCAGAGAGAAAATCCGGTAAAACGTCTCCTCCGTAATTAGGCGTTAACCCGCACGAGGAAGATAAGCCGAATCGAGTCCAACGGCTCGCGTCATTAGTAATCATCTTGTCATGAATCTCCAGAGCCTAAACATTCAACTCATCATTAGGGACTGATAAAAAGACCCGGAAGCGGCCGGGGCCGACCCTCGAAAACAAAAACCACTCCCGAGAGCGGGCCCATTGGCAGCTTTTCAAAATGACACAGGTGATAACGGCTGAAATAGAGGCGCGGGCAGGACATTTACTCCGGGAGCGCCTGCCGCGCGGGTGATACCACCCGTTTATCAGCGGTCGTTGTCATTTGCCTAACGACGCCTCGCTACTCCTGGACGCGGCTATTAGCCGAACGCAAAGGAAGGAGGAAAACACAGGACGTCGCGCCGCCGCCGCGCGGCGGGCGGGCGTTTAGCGCGCTCCCGGGAAAGTTTCCCTTATCTTCCGGTCGGATAAATTAAAAATTATGGCGCTGTGTGTATATTATCAATGAGGTGCTGCCAAGCTCGAAAACCGCACCGGCCTTAGTTGCACCGCTGTTGCCAAGTCGTTCGCTCTTTCGAGACAGTGATAGTTCTCGTGAGTGCACCGAGAAAAAAACACAGTTATTCTTTAAAAACACAAAGACAACTTTTGGTAAAAACACACTCACTTGAGTCGCGGCTGATGATGGGAGCTAAGGTCCCGAAACGCGTCCCGTTATTTTAAAAAAAAAAAAATTTACGCAAGTGAGTGTGTTTTTACCAAAAATTGTCTTTGTGTTTTTAAGGAACTTTAACTTGTGTAGGCCCCTAACGGTATTCACAGTTATTGTACCGTTACAACGGTAGTAATGTCACACGGGATTCCAGGGTAGTAGAACCGTGGATTTTGATTTTTGTAACGATGAGCACGGTGATATGACCGTGTTCACCGTAATATTACTGTGGGCACAGACATACTATTATGAGCATGATTATGCTACTGTGCTCATCAATAATATTAACCAAAATCGACGGTTCCACTACCGTGGAATCTCGTACGTGTGACATTATTACCGTGGTAACCATCGAATAACCGTGTTTTTTTTTTCTCCGTGTGTGATCCGATGATTTTTTAACGTTCTTGAGCCGTGAAGTCACGGAGGAATTTTTAATACGGTTTAAATTGAGTTAAATTGAGTTTAATTGAGGGGCTTGGAGGACAAGGCGCATAAGTGCAGTTTTTGAAAAAATTGAGATATCAATGATTTCCAGTAACACTTATCTCATGCATATTCTGTGAAAAATTTGCACCCAAATTCCAATTTTTCAGCATCAAATGGACGACATTTTGCAATTTGGAACTATAAATTCTAGCCCGGTTTAAAAACAACGTATGTGCCATTAGTTTCCCTATGCACATACGTGTTTTTCCATAGGAGCCAGACTTTATAGTTCCAAATTGCAAAATGCAGTCCAAATAGTCATATTGAACTTTCTCTCCGCCATAAAGATCCGTGTAATTTCGATACTTCAAACTCGTATTTCTTGAAATAGCAAAATCTGCACTTATGCGCCTTGTCTTCCAAGCCCCTCCATTAATTGAACTAAAATATTTACTAACATAAAAAATGAAATTCATTGAATATACTTAACTCTAGCTCCGAAAGGCACTGGTGATGATTAAAGTGCAGGGTTGCCGGCGGTCTGAAAAACCGAAATAATCAGGGAAAGTTAGGGAACTTGCGGCGACCGGGAAAGCCAGGGAAAGTTAGGGATTTCGTGCGAAAAGTCAGGGAATTTCTAACACATCTACTAAACTTTAGAAGTTAGTACATACAAATATCACTGATCTTCCAACTGCATATACCATGCATAATATCTTTTCTAGTCAGTCGGTCATTTTTAAGGTTTGACATCTTTTAATCAGCTCCTGCATGCCTTTATCCAAGGTTTGATCTCTGAACAAGACAATTTTTTTCCACAGTTTAATAAATGTTAGTGTATTTAAAAAAAGTGGAAACTTTGTTCGAAGGTCAGGGAAAGGCAGGGAATCAGATAATCTTGGAGTCAGGGGAAAGCAAAAGTATTCAGGGAAAAACCGAGGATAGTCAGGAAATGATTATGAAGAAATTATTGTAACCCTGAAGTGACATTCCAGAAAGGAAAATGAGCGTCATGGATGGATTAAAGAGGTGTTTTCTGGAATGGATGTGTTTATAAAAGCGACATATAGCTCATTTGTGCGATTCAGTAGATTTGCATTTCCTAAGTTAGACAAGTTGTGATGATAGTGAGTTTTAGAAGTCAGACTAGTAAAACAGGTGTCATTAAATGATGGGGAAGAAAAGGAAAAGGTATTTTTTTTTTTCGAGGTTTGAGGGGCTTGTAAGACAAGTGGGATGAGTGCAGTTTTTGAAAAAAGTGAGGTATTAAGGATTTCAAATAAAGCTAGTCTTAATTTATGTTCTGTGAAAAATTCCAATTTTCAAGCTTCAAAAAATGAGTTTGAGCTTTCTTTCCGCCGTAAAGCTCCATGAAATTTTTAAACCATAAATGCACATTTCTTGAAATAGCAAGAACTGCACTTACGCACCTTGTCCTCCAATCCCTTCATTCATCAATGTCTTGTCTTTCAACCAACATTTTAGGATTTTTGGACAGACCTGCACAGAACGGTCCTCACTATGCCTTTATTTTCTAGAATGGTGTCAGCGAAACTTTTCTTTCAGTTTGTTTTTGCACACATGTGGAGAATACACAGAGCTGGCAACGCTGGTTGTCTGGATGGGAGTCCAGTCCTAGAGGCACCGAGGCAGAGGGTCGAAAAAAGTAATTAGCTGTAGGGATAATTAATTTCCCTGGGCTCCATTATCAGAGGGTAAATAAAAACAGAAGGCGTTACGTTATACTGGCGCAGAGACGAAAATCGGACCAGTTTCACACTGCGGATAGAACTAGCGTCAGTCAAACGGGGCGCTCCATCTCATTAAACGTTTATGCCCTTACCTCGTGACCCGATTCCAGGTGACGTCACTAACGTCTCATGCGGCGCTCAGCTCGAATTTGCACCAATCGGTCCTTACGCAGTCCCTCACTAGAGTACCTATATTAAGAGAGTATGGCCACTGGAGTTACCACCTCTGATTGGCTCAGCCATGTTAGGCTGAATGGAGCCCTTAGGACCCAAAAATGGCGGACGCCATAAAGTTAATGTAATGCAAAATGATTCAAAATGTAGTTGTCTTTGCTTATCGTAACGAGAACTTTACCCAAATGCACTATTGCGACTTTCTTACATATTTTTAAGGCTAATCGTGTGCAATTTTTGAGAAAAATTATCTTAGATGTAGTAAGGTTGGCAGCACGTGCGGTTCGTGATAACCGTCAAAAGTTGGCAATGACCCCCCTCCCATCCTCAAAAACCAAAGATTACTAAGGACTCCAGATACCGCATTGGAATAAAACACGGCCCCCTAGTCCCCTGCAGCTCCAGGGTAGGCAACCTGTTTAGCGGTATGCCATACTTCGAGCTAACGAATATACTGTTTGCCGTGTGTTTGACCGGTTTCGCCGTGCTGTGCTAAGTTTGGTTAAAGATTCACTGTATTAAATTTTCTCATGTCTTAAATCGTTAAAAAATGCCGAAAAAACCAAAAAAAAAAGAAAGAAAAAAAAAATTAATCCAAATAACTCTGCTCAATTTTCTGAGTCCATTTAAGTCCACTAGTGAGTCCACTAGTGACTAAAATGAACAATTTTCGCAATTTGCCGTTCATAATCTGCACATTCGAAGTGCAATTTCCCAATTTCCCATGCGCTTCCATTACAGGTGGGCTAAAGTATGGCATACCGCTACACAGGTTGCCTACCCTGGCGCTGCAGGCGACTGGGGGGCCGCTTCTTTCCTACGGCAAGTATACGGCGTGCGGTATCTGGAGTCCTTAGTAATCTTTGTCAAAAACCAAAACAAAGCACCGCCATTTTTGGGTCCTAAGCCTCTCCATGGGACCCAGTGGCCATACTCTCTTAATATAGGTACTCTATCCCTCACTGTTAAAAGCCCCGCAGTATCGCTCGGTGTTTATGAGTGGCGAAGCGTGAATGATCGAAAATCGATATTTTCCCATTTGAAGCTAGGGTAAAAAAACGATTATCAGGGTGTTCGCGACGATGAACCTGTTTTTCAGTTTAGCAGAAATAGTCCTATTGGCACTGGGACTTGCGTTTTGTGAGCACTCTTAGGTCATAAAAAACTACCTCCAGAACCCCCAAATTTTATAGGGGTCACTCTGAAAAGGAGCAACCTCAGGAATTATAGGAGTCCTACGAGACTTTTGTATCACCTTGTAGATGCGCCAAATACAGAGACAAGAGACCCTCTACTAGTATCTTGGACATGGTCAGAGACAAGAGACCCTCCATTCCGGCTATTGTGGAAGCTTTTACTTTCGGGACTTCAGCATTCTACTGTTGACTTACCTACATGGTTGATGTTTAACAACGTGTTGGTAGTTTCGTTTTGCAAACAAGTCGAAAATGGCCGAAGTTGGTGAAACTTGTTTGGCTCATGACGTCACCCGGAGCTCATCATCGACCATGTAGGTAGGTCAACACCCGAAATTAGGGTGATGACTGATACTCCCTAATAATTGTCCATAAGGAACTGTTGAATCCCCGAAAGTAAAATCTTCCACCTGTCGCTAGGAGGCCAGTGGAGGCTGGAGGGTCTCTTGTCTCTGGCCATGGTGGAAGCTTTTACTCTCAGGACTTTAACATTCAACTGTTGACCTACCTACTTGGTTGATGGTAAACAACGAGTTGGCAGTTTTGTTTTGCAAACAAACCGAAGTTTGGCTCATGACGTCACTCGAAGCTCATCATCCACCACGTAGAGGGGCCAAAAGTCGGAAAAAGAGTGATGACTGTTGCTCTCTTTTAATTGCCCATAAGGAAGTGTTGAATCCCCGAAAGTAAAAGCTTCCACCTGTCGCCATAAGGCCAGTAGAGGGTCTCTTGTCTCTGGATCACCCTGTAGATGCGTCAAATACGTCCAAATTTTCGCCCACCTGCTTAATATGATGTGTTTCTTTTCCGGATTCCAGTGCGTGATCTGCGTGAACGCGAAGGCGACGATGCAGACGGCGCCGTGCGGTCACCGGGTGGTGTGCCGCAAGTGCTTCGTGAAGACGATCCAGATGGCGGTGTCGCAGCGGCTCCTGCCCCTGCGCTGCGTCATCTGCCGGGCCAAGATCCTCCGGCTCAAGCAGACCGGCCCCGGCTCCGGCTCCTCCAGCCTCATCATGCCCTCGACCTCCGGCTACTCCCTCGCCAGGCACTGGGTCCCCTCTTCCGCCTCAGACTACTCAATTTCCGCCAGCTCAGTTCCTAACTCAGATTCCTTCTACTCTGTCACCTCCGGGTCTTCCTCGCTGTCCGGTAAGTTCGAGTTTCACCCGACTCCCTTCCAATTCCGTCCGAGAATATCTCATTTTTGACAAACTTCATCGATTTTGGCCAAATTTTGTCAAACTCCATCGAAGTTGACGAAAATCTGTCAAACTTGATCGAATTTGATCAAATTTCGTCCAACTCCATCGATTTGGACGAAATTTCGTCCAATTTAATCGAGTTTGGCCAAATTTTGTCATACTGCATCGAATTGGACCGAATGTCGTTAAACTGAATAGTTTTTGACATAACTTTGTCTAACTCTCTTAAATTTTGTCAAACATCATCGAAGTTGATAAAACTCTGTCAAGCTCCATCGAAGTTGATCAAATTTCGTCCAACTCCATTGATTTGGAAGAAATTTCGTCCAATTTAATCGAGTTTGGCCAAAGCGTGTCAAACTCCATCGAATTTGACCGAATTTTGTCAAACTGAATCGCAATTGACAGAAATTGTCAAACTCTATTAATTTGACCAACTTTTGTCAAACTTCATCGAAGTTCAACAATGTCAAAAATATTTTTCCAAAAGGGGACAAATCCAAACAAGGGCTGCCTCGTCAAAGTAGGTTAAAGGAAATTCCAAAAGTCTGCTCTGACACCTTATTTTTTGAAATCTTGAGGACCAGGAACGTTGTATTACATTTAAACAAGCGATGCATTTTTCAGAAAATTGACAATGCAGCGATGAATATCAGTAAAATTTTACTTTATCGGCTTGATAGGCAATGTTCGAATTAAGTAAAGATGTAAGAAAAAAAGTAAAGTACTTTCCTCAGTATCGCCCACGAAGAACACTAAACGAATTTCATTATAACGCCTTGATGCAACTATTCGAGCTCTACGGATGTCCGTGTTGCATGCGCACGGAGTTGAAGGCGTTTTGACTCTGCAAGCACTCGCCGCCTTTTCATCCGTAGCCTGCAGCGCAGCGTGATGTGGGGGTAAGACGGGTTGTGCTGTGAGGATCCAAAATGACAGATCGCTATCAATTTTTCGTGTAAGAAAGACATCTCCATGGTGTCTGGGAGCCGGTAAACCCTGGATCCATTAGGAAATGAAAAAATGCAATAAAAAATCAGGGAATCTGTTCCAGAAACCGGGATCCTCTTATTCTACCGCTTAGAATATTGTTATCACACTACTTAAGGCGTCAATGTTGGCCAGAATGGAGAAGCTTTCATTGACCAGATAATAAAACATTATGAACGCTTTTGGAATCGAAGTGCACCGAGGAGTCGATTGAAAGAATGAACAATGAAAAACAAAGCGATAATCATCCCTGGATTCCTGGAAAGTGTAGAGTTTTCCCTGACATATCCGGTGAAGTGAGAGAAAATTTCTGTTTTTCTACAGGGAATTAGCTCCTGAAAATCGGGGAAAAATCAGGGGATGTGCGTGGTTAAGGATTCTAGACACTATGTCCAAGGCATACTCAGTTGCACATATTAAGCGCACGGTGTACGTGTGTGTACCTCTTGCGCTTCAGTTTTGGATTCGCGATGAGCTGAGTTTGATTTGTAGAACAATTATTCATGCCTATGGGATATCTTCGTAGTTGACCAGAGAATTGAAAGCGCTCTGTAATTTTGGATCCTCGCGTTACAGCCCATCTCTTCGCCGTGCTACGCTGCGGGTGAAGAGGTGAGTGCACGCAGAGTTAAAACACCTTCAACTCCGTGCGTATGCAACACGGGCATCCGTAAGGTTCGAATAGTTGCATCAAGGAGTTATATCGAATTGCGTTTATTAATCGTCGTGTGCAATGATAAGTGCTTACTTTACTATGCTTTACCCTTTTCTCATACACCCTCACTCAATTTTAGCGTTGTTTATTGAGCCGACGAGGTAAATTTTTACTGATTTTCATCGCGACATTGTTAATTTTCCGAGAATGCATTGATTTTGAAAAGGTGCTATAACGTTACCGGTTCTCGATATCGCCAAAAAAATAAGGTATCTGAGCAGGATTTTTGAGGATTATTTTAGCTTCATTTAACGAGTCGTCCTTTGTTTGCATTCACCCCGTTTTGGAAAAATGTTTTTCACATTTAAGAGCGAAATTTTCAAAGAACAGTCCTCAAAACCGGCCTAAAATTCAGGTTAAAATGTTGGAAAAAAATCTTGTCCATTTCCCCCCCAAGTTTCCATTTTTTTTAGGTACTTGCGATTTTCAAGTTAGTCTCCACATTCTCTTTTTACGCTATTGAGCTATAAATTCCTCACTTTTAGAATTTTTGGTACAGGAAATTTACGTTTTCGGGTACCGTTCCGGCTGTCAGGCTATAGAATAAATCAATCTCTATACCAGTTGAATTCTTCCTCAGTTACTTTTTAGTAGATAAACCTATTTTCCATACTGTGCTCGAAATTCGTTTCCGAGTAAATATTTTCTTCCTCTAATGCGATGATATTGATGGCAGAGAATTAATCTTACGCTGAGGAGTTCCATTTCCGTGATTTTGCAGATCCACGGAAAATGCAACAATAACACTCAGCTGCGCATTAAACGATTATCGATTTCGACCCCCCGGAGACAGAATTTAATCAGAGAGCCCCTCCTCTCTCCTAGAAGGTGTGTGTAGGAAACGCTGCCGACAGACTTGTTAAGAAAGTGATAGCAGGGATAAGGACCTCCCAGGATAATACTAACACAGAAAATGAGCGAAATAAATAAAATAACAGAGAGCAAACTTTTCAGGTCGCAATTTTGAACTGCGAACATCCGGAGAGAGACGTTTGATTATTGTTGGGTGTTCTCAAATTGCCAGAAAATACCTCGAACAGGCACATGAAGAGAGAACGAATGGGTCCGAGAGGTTATTGGCGTTAAAGAGACAATTATTGTGCCCTATATCATGACCGAGCAGTTGGTATGGTATGAGCGTGTGCAGAAAATGGCCGGTGCCAGGTTGTCGAAAAAGGTTTTGGATTGACATTGCAATGCACGTGCGCAAAATTCACTCAGTTTTTACTTGTAAAGCATCAATAATGTATCGAAAAATTTCTCAACGTAAAGGCTCTAAAATCCACGTTTTTCATTAAAATTGAATTTACTTCACGTGCTAAAAACTCAACATGAGGAAGGATTCCCGTGAATTTGGCAAACTGTAACAGGCGAAATAAGTTTTTCCGCAACCGTCAAAGTTAAAGAGAGGGAAAAATTTAATCCAGCGCAGAAAATTATCCTTAAAGCGGAGCAGTGCTCTCCTCTCTATCTCTTCCATTTCTCTTATCCTCTCTCTTTCCACCTCTTTTCACTCGTAAAGTGTCCTACATTCCCTTCGACAGCTTTCAAATTTTAACTGTTCCCGTATAGAGGCATGGGAGAGGGGAGATCCTTGCACTTACATTTTATGAGATATTTGAGGGTATTTCCGGTCTACCGAAGAAAGCGGTAGTGGCGAATGCAAAGTCTGAGACGTTTTTTTACTCAAAATTTAGAGGAAGTAGAATTGACACCAAGGAAATATTGATGTCATAATATGCTGTTTCGCCGTCAATTTTCGAAGTAGGCCAGAGGACATCTTGCGTCTAGGAAAATCATCTATTCGAGGATTACATCGCGCGTAACTCATATGTTCTGTAGGAAACTATGTCAAACTCTAATTTGACGATTCGAAATTAGCTTCGCTTCTTGTTTACTCAAGAATTCATGTGCTTGAAAATAAATGTGTAATCCAGAAACTCGGTAATCCTCTATCCGCAAAGAAATATCATTAATTTATCTGTTATAGTAATCTGTACACATCTTAACCGAGTAATATAAAATACATTAGATCTTCTAACATAATTAGATTTTTTTACATAACCACCAGATCATAATAACGTAACCAAGGAAATAAAGAAGAAATATCACCAAACTAATACTTAATCTGTACACCACAAATGGTGGTATTCACTACCAATTTTTTGGGGAAGCATAGTCTTCTATCGCATATTGATAATGCAAGTCGCACAAAGGGTACCTCGATTTATTTCCCGTCACGTTTCGTTTTTTCGAGGGATAACCAATGAACATCAATTATTTGAATCGTTAAAAGTGTTTTTTATCCTGTGTGGAACATTCGGTAAAAACGTTTGAATTGTAATGTCAATTCGTTTTCCTGAGAGGAGAAAACAAAATAAAAGGATAAAAGGAATTTTGAATCGTAATAATCTTCGTATCTATATTCCGGCTTTCACCATCGATCTGCTCGAAACGCCTTGAAACTTTGTCTCACAGATGCGAAGAGAAACAAAATATTCCGCAAAGAGAAGCGCATCGGTGCACAGTGGATCGAGTCAATTAGAGAGGTCGGACATGAAATTTGTAACTAAAACTGCAAATTTTGATGTTTAATTCGTCACATTTTAAAACTCTATGGGTGTTTCTGAAAGAAAATTTCACGAGAAAACCAATGAAACCACTTTTAAATCCTCAAAGTGTTGCGCAAACGGAGTTGTAAACGTTTAAAGTTTCCAAAGTTTGCCCGACCTCTCCCATTGATTCGATCCACTGTGTGGCGACGTATTTTCTGTATCCGGCTTTCAGGTCACGTATGTGATGTGTATTTTCTGGCATGTTTCAGGCGTATCCTCGGTCAGTTGTGCTACGAATTGCAGTTATAGTGGTTGCAGTTGCAATTCGGGGAAATCAGGGAAAATGTGCAACATAAAACAGCCCACAGGGTCATTCCGTAAATCGCAGGCTCAAGCAATGAAGGTAAGAAGTTTGATTCGCTTGTTTTAATGTTTTAAGGAGAGGTAAAGTTATAAATTTCTTGTTACATATTTCGTCTCGATGTGCGTGACCTTCTTCTTGATACGAGCATAATTTTTTCTCGATTCAAGAGAAATTTCTGCAATCGGCAAATTCAGAAATATTTTTGCGTAAACCATAACCTGTCATTAACCTCTTTTTGTGACTGATGATCGTACAATCTAGAGACTATCTTCCTAACAATAATTGCGCAGATTGGCTCAAACGTATGCAGAAACTGAGACGAAGTGGACAGCTTTAACCAGACATTGTTTAGCATTCTCTCCGGTTTTATTGTTTTTCAAGAAAATTAAACGAAATTACAAAAACTTTAACTACAAAACTAAAGCTACAAAATTGAACCAACTATACAGAAAGTTTGAAGCCGTCATGTTGCTTCGTTTTCCTGTAGAAAAACCAACAATGGGCAGTTATCAGGCATCGTGTTGTCGAGTTAGGTTACAGGCTGGTTACTGAAATCCTCAGACAAAGCGATAGACAGAGAAGACAAAGGGTAAATGGAGCAATCCTATTGGTGGTTGCAATGGACCGAGGAAGCAAGTATTAAACTGGCTAACGGCAGTCCCATAAGAGACCCTATAATTAGTCCATCATTTTTATCCCTCAGTTTGTAAGAACCGCTCGTTTCAATCGATGGGATCGAGCGATTCCACTCTATCCTTTTCGTCTATAGTTTTATCCATCAATTTCAGTTAAATCGACGTATTCGAAAACGACCGTTGTCCAATGCAGGGTTTCATAATTGCGGTGGGTTCCTTTTGTCCCGCGACACTGATGAATATGATCGATCTCTTTTGTAGACGTTTAATTACACTCAGGGGATTATTTATAAAATCGTTCTACATTCCTAACGTGTTAAACCATCTTGTGTCGTTAAGTTACAACGAGATTGTCCACTCAAATTCTGAAACACTGTCTTGGACATCGGAAGTTTTCGCGTTTGTCGATTCAATTATTTGTCCGCTGGTTCTTGTTAAAACTATTCAAATAACTCCTTAAAATCCTTGGTAATTGTTGTTTTTTACCAGCCGATCCGAGTATCAATCTAGTGTCCATGAATGGAAATAAACCTCGGGGGATAGGGATTTCCAGGGGCTCCATTGATCAGAATCACTTTTAATAATAATGCTCCATTTTCCCACGTCCACCCTCCCCTCACCCTCGCCACACCAACACCAAAATCGTTTTATATTAGTCCATTCTGGAAACTTACAAGTTTTGAGGGCTCGCGTCATGGCTTATTGTTGTCGTTGCTTCTGTAATAACGCCTTTTGATTTGAATAAGGCTGTCGTGATGAGTCGAATACCAGTAACCGCCTTTCCACTTGAGCCCCGAGTGGAACTTGTTCTTGTGCTCTTCGAGGATCACTCCAGGGCGTACTGACTCTTCTGTCGCGTGACACAACGGGTGGAATGGGAGGATGAGTCTGCAAAACTTACAACATGCCCGGTGTTATAATTAAGACGTCAAAAAGGAGAACGCGGTGTCAGATCTGATAAATCCTTTGATTCCGCGCGGTCGCAGCAATTAGTTTTCCGGGGAGGATCGAGGATGGGAAGTCGGCCCCGTCGCCGCGCCGCCGCACGGTGGATCGAGTCGATGGGAGAATTCGGACAAAATTTGGAAACTCTAAATGTCCCTATCATGAAAATATAAAACTCAATAGTTTAAAAATGGCTCCATTGGTTTTTTTTTGAAATTTCCTTTCAGAAACAAGCCTTGAAATTGAGATTGTGACAGAGTAGACATTCAAATTTGCAGTTTTAAACAATAATTGTATGTCCGAGTCCATGAGAGAAATTTGTCAAAATTTGGAAACTTTGAATGTCCATATCGTTGAAAATATGAAACGCAAAAGTTTAAAAATGGCTCCATTGGTTTTTTTCTGAAATTTCCTTTCAGAAACAAGCCTTGAAATTGAGATTGTGACAAAGTAGACATTGAAATATGCAGTTTTAATCAATAATTGTATGTCCGAATCAATGAGAGAAATTTGTCAAACTTTGAATGTCCATATCTTTGAAAATATAAAACTCAACAGTTTAAAAATGGCTCCATTGGTATTTTTCTGAAATTTCCCTTCAAAAACACTCCTTGAAATTGAAATTGTGACAAAGTAGACGTTAAAATTTGCAGTTTTAATCAATAATTTTATGTCTGAGTCAATGGGGGAAATTGGAGAAAATTTGGAAACTTTGAAAGTTTATATCTTTGAAAATATGAAATGCAAAGGTTTAAAAATGGCCTCATTGGTTTTTTTGGTGAAATTTCCTTTCCGAAACACTCCTTGAAATTGAAATTGTGACAAAATAGACTTTAAAATTTGCAATTATAATCAATAATTTTACGTCCGACCACCTCTAATAGCGTGTTCCGGTGTGCGCCGCACCCTCGTGGAAAGTTGAGGTAGAGTTTTCCGTCGTGTGTTGCCTACGTAGTTACAGAACTGAGACGATAATGATGACGTTATTTGGTGCAAACGATCACTCATGGTTCAAGCTCTCCTGGCTTGCCACGTTGCTGCACACTGATCGTCCCGGGGTTAATCCGATAAACTGCAGGAGAGTGTTCCATGGGTCAAAAGAAAACTTTTTTCCCACATGCAAATTGGACTTCGTATTGCAATGATTAAAAACTACAATTCCTGGCGCTTTCGTGTAAAAACACACGTTTGTAGGGAAACTAATGGTACATGCGTTGTTTTTATACTTAGCCAGTAACGGTAGTTCTTGACTGCAAAGTGTGGCAGGGCCGGGCCATTTAAGGGGTGGCCACATGGGCCGCGGCCCATGGCGGCAAAAGGAGGCGGCACATTTTGCAATGTTTTTAAATTTAGGTATTAAAAAAAATCGGATTCAGAAAAACAATTACGGACGAGAAAAGGTGACAGAATCTCTCATTTCCTGAGAGTATACTTCTAATTTTGTCCTCTCTCGGTGAAACAAGAGACAGCATCTTTAATTGGACTGCATTTTGCAATATGGAACTATAATAATGGCTCTCCTGAGAAAACGCTTATGTGCATAGGGAAACTAATGACACATACGTTGTTTTTAAACCGGGCTAGAATTTATGGTTCCAAATTGCAAAATTTAGTCCAATTAGTCGAGTTATGAGAGAAACCGACCACGCAATTTGGCCTGGAACGGCGCAGCGCGGAGAGAAATGATGACGGCACGGCGCGGCGGCGGTCGGCATGTAACACATATTAGCGCCTACAAGACTGCATGAATACCTCTCGCATTGCGTCAAACAGTGCGGTCAGCAGCAGGCGCTGGCGGCGTGAAATGCATAGCGCCTACAATACTGCGTGAATACTTCACGCATTGCGTCAAACACAAAGCGTTCAGCACCAGTTCCTTTTGATTTAATGTAAAATCCCGCTTTTTCATTCTTTCAGAAGAAAACCATCTCCACTTTTACATTGTTTCTTATCCAGCTCACCACGAGCACACCCCATCTTTCCACCTGCACAAAGTTCCTTTTATACGTCCACACTGGAAAAAAAACACATTGGATCTAGAATCCAGACTCTCAAAAACACCGACAAGAAAAAGTACTCTTGATTCAATCAGAATCTAGCTTAAATCAAGAACCAAGCCTCTTAATTTAAGCGGCTTTCGTTTTGATTCAAGCAAAAATCCGATTGAATCAAGAATATTTTTCTTGTCAATGTTTTCAAGAGTCTGGACTCTAGATCCAATGTGTTTTTTTTCCAGTGCACCTGATATCATTTGGATTGCATTTTGCAAAAAGGAACCACTAGCATTGCAATGATGCTAAGATTGTGCAACTTCATCTTTTGCAATAAAATTGCGGAAATCGTGAAAAACTATGAAATTTAGATGGTAATTCATGTCTTAAATTTACAGTTTTTAGCGAGTAAAATAGAAACTATTAATGGATAATCGGGTTTTTCCTCCAAGACAAAAGAAGTTGCACAATCTTAGCAACATTGCAATGCTAGTGGTTCCTTTTTGCAAAATGCAATCCATTTGCAGATGGTTCCCAAAGGGTCTTTTCGCTGGACGCTATTACATTTTCAATTTTTATGGGCCAAAGTCCCTTTTCTCATAGACAGAGGGGTCACATATAGTTTTCTCCGAAACAATCCACGTGGCAGCCTGGAAGCTCCTCAGAAGGAGTGCTCCCGGTGTGGCGCCGGAGACGAGTTCCGAAAAACGAAACGCGGCTACGTGACGACGGACGTGCCGCGGGTCACGCGTCCTATCAATTTGTGCTCGTTGTGTAAAGACGAGCATATTTCGTCCGCCACGCCGCGATGCGATGTCCTCGCTATTATCCCCTGCACGTCTCCCCGCACGTCCCTCCGTTCCCTGAAATCCCTGGAAGAATACCGGCACGCCTTTGACGTAACTATATTCTCACGTTAGCCTTGACGTCCGTATAACTCCATGTTTTCCTGGGCCCACGTGGAAATGAAGATAAGTGCTTTTGTCCGCGGAGTTACGATTGGTCGTGGACTGATTCACAGGTCCCTGCGATCCATCACTATACGTTTGCGAAGATTATCCGCACTGTATTTGTACATGCTTTCTAACGTGATGCAATACTTGGGATGAACGTGAGAATTTACGTGCTTGTAGTGCAGTGGCGTGCCGTGATCGATTATCGATTTTTCCCCATTTGAAGGTATGCTGAAGAATCGATTATTAAGGTGTTCGTTGCGAACACTCGGTAAATCCATCTTTTCCCATAGGTTTAAATGGCAGATCAATCGATGTAACGCCACGCCACTGGTTTAGTGTGATAAAAGCACTCGCACGGAGAAATACTGGGGAAGAAGAGGGAGAACCTGTTGGATGATGTGGGTGTTTCCTATGAATTGTGGTAATACCACAATAAATTAGGCCACTAACCTACATGTTGAGATACTATCCCAACCTGAGTTGCGGTACTACCACAATTTTTTTTTGAAAGTGCCCATATCATCCAACAAATCGGGGTAGTACCTACCACAATTTTAGGGGATAACCCCTAACCCGTTTTTTCCGCGGTGGAAGATGAGGGTGGTTAATGTATTCCTAATCGTATGCAATCCCCGGTATTTTCATAGCAGATCGATGTTTTTCATCCATTGCATGCTTGATACTGGCAGATATGAAGTTGAATTCACTAATTCCCGTTGCGCGAATCGTGTTTTACGTGAAATTCTGGTCATAAGACATGTATCAGAAAGTTTGAATATGTACCTTGTCTACCATTAACGGATCCAGACTCCTCAAACGGGGGAGCGTAAGGGAGTCCGGGGTTTCTCCCCAAAAACTTTTGAATTTTTGAAGCATCTAAAATGTAGTTTGAGTTAATTTCGTCACGAGTAATTAACCAAATGTAAGCGTCTTTCTTGCTGCTCTCCTCCGTTCCTACTTCTTCCATCTTTCTCCTTTACTTTTCTTCCTCTTTTTTTTCGAGGGAATGAGGATGATCAGGCCCCCTCCCCCTGGATCCGTTATGTTGTGTATAGATCTATTGCATCACATATCATACTTTATCTTTTAATAAATTTAAAGGTAATGCGAAAAGATTGGTAACCTCGCGGTTTTTTTTTTTTTTTTTTTTTTTTTTTTTTTTTTTTTTTAAAAAAAAATAATTCCTCTCTCGAAGAATAATAGGAAGACCGTATTTTATTATTGGAGCCTCGATTTAATAATCCCAATCCCAATTCCGAGATTCGCTTTAACGTATGTTCATCCCTCCGTTGTTTCCAGTATCGGCTGCAGGACTACAAAGAGCCCCTGCGATTGGAGCGGCATAATTCCGACAAATCGACATCGCGTCTTCCACCTATCAAGGAATTCCAAAGGGACTTCAAAGCAGGCAAGGAACGGCCAACCTCCACGAGGATAAGGTAAACACGGATTCTTGCTTTTCGTTTGAATAAGAGAGTAAAACACACACAAACACAGAAGGAATAAAAGCCTTATTTCTCCTCGAGACATCTATCTCACCGTTTGGTAACTTCCTCTCAGAGTATATCGACGGCCAAAGTGCGAAACGACGTAAATATGTTTGCAACGTTGCAAACTTCCTATCATACTTTATTTTCTCTTCGGAAAACGAGTAAACTTAATTTCTTGACAACTTCCTTGATTTATCTTCTCCAAGGATAAGCAGACTTCTCTGCATGCATTTCAAGTCGCAAAGTTGATTTGCTTCTCTTCAAAAATATGAAACAGGAGCGGAAATTTTAAAGCACCGCAATTGAGATACGTGGTTTCGCTTTTTGACCATCGATTTCCAAAATAATTTAAGAATGGTTCCGCACTCGAACAATCAGTTAATCATTTCTGAAATGTAAGACTTGTATAAAAAAGAAACCCTCGTTGGGTGAAGGCCATGTAGGCAACTAAATTAACTGCATGACTGAGCGTGAGGTATCGTAAAAGACTGAAGGCGCTCCAATCCAAGATGTTGCTTTTGAATTGCGCCTATGTTAACTATTACGATTTAACGGCACTGGAAAAAAACACATTGCCTGCCATTTAAACCTATGGAAAAGGATCAATAAGCAGGGTGTTCGCAACGAACACCTCAATAATCGAATCTTTACCGTAGTTTCAAATGAGGAAATATCGATAATCGATCGTTCAAGCCTCGTCTTTGCGTATCTTAATGTTATCATGAGCCGTGGAAAGTGTGGAGGTGATACGCACTGAAAAAAAAAGCACATTGGATCTAGAGTCCAGACTCCTGAAAACATTGACAAGAAAAAATACTCTTGATTCAACCGGATTTTTGCTTGAATCAAAACGAAATCCGCTTAAATTAAGAGGCTTGGTTCTTGACTTAGGCTAGAACCTGATTGAATCAAGAGTACTTTTTCTTGTCGATGTTTTTCAGAGTCTGGACTCTAGATCCAATGTGTTTTTTCCTCCAGTGGGGGATAAATTTCAATATGTCGGAACGATACTGCTAAATCGTGCCTCTATTTGTCTGTTCCCAGATGTGCTCAGAAAATAGTAACCCAGCTGGAGAGGACCCCGTCGAAGTCCCGACAAGGTAGCGATAAGTCCTCAACGTCTAGTAAACTAGCCTCGTCTTCTTTTTCCTCATCATCGTCGACATCATCAGCGAGGATACATCGCAGTGACTCGGTCGCCTCTCGGGAAAGAAGTCGGAGTGCAGCTGCCAACAACGACAATAAAAAATACCCCACCAACTATCACCACACGCTCAGCCCCTGTTCTTCCAGCAGCAAACCGGACAAATCAAGCAATGACATCACAACCTGCTCCAAGAGCAGGTTCATCAACAGTATCCAAAATAGTCAGAGTGACGTCACCAACAAGGTGAGCGGTGACGATGACGTCAGTGCTGTGCGTCGCGTGGATTCTTCCTGTAACCCAACAATATCGAGTAGTAGTAATTCTAATATAATCAGTAAACACTTCCCGAGTAAGATTGGCAATAAAGAGTCTGTGAGTGTAGAGAAATGCAAGGAGGAGAAGAAGGAGAGCGCGAAAGTAGAGAAGAAAGAACTGACGAAAAGCGAGAAGAAAGAGTTGAAGAAGGAGGCGAAGGCCGAGAAGAAGAACGCGAAGAAAGAGGCGAAACTACTGAAGAAAGAGCAGAAGTAACGAGCAATGCGGGGCTCGAAAATTTGAGTATAGGGCAGATCCCGCAATGATGTGTTTGAAAATACTGTGGGGGCCCACCTGGCTGCTATGTGGCCCGGCCTCTGAAAGTTGCTTCGCGCCGGTAAAAAAACCGGGGTCATATTATGGAGTTTAAAGAGGACATGACTAGAGATTATCTCCGTTCCATCACTAAAAAAACTTGGAATTCCTTCGGGCCATCCCCAGATAAAATTCGATCGCATGTAGCAAGGGAATTCCAGTGCGATGACAGTGTTGAGAATTGTGCATCTTTATCTTTACTTAAAAATGCCTAGAATTAGCGAATAATTGTTGTTTTTTTACCAGAAATTGTTGATTTTAAAGGAAAACTATCGTAAACATTTTATTACTTTACATATATATTTAGTATTTTTTTAAAGCTAAGAGAAAGTTGTACAGTTTTGAAAACTTTGTAATCGGGTTTTTTCTCTTCTGCTAAATGCGATCGAATTATTACGAAAAATGATGAGACTGGAGTCAAAGAGCTTAACTACCATGCTAAGCAAGAACGCCGTATGAACATTGAAGAGTTGTCAAATTTCCGTCGATAAAAAGTTTATTTATGAGGAAAATTGTGAATATTTTTTATTGAAATTTTCAAGAACCTGGATCGAAACTGCGAGCAAAATTATCTGAAGAATTGGACGAATAATATTCATAAGTTTACCAGAAAATTCGTGTTTTATCAAAAGAAACTTAGCAACGCCTGAAGTTCCGTACGGCGTTTTTACTTAACACGGCAGTTGAAGTCAGCGTATTTGTGCTGAAAGGAAATGTGAAAAAATTAATTAAATCAAAGAGAACTCTAATGAGCACGAATTTTGGGTGTATACTGTATGATTCGTTTTCGCTTGATTCATGTCTGCACGGTTCCTTTCAGCAAAAATACGTCCAAGTATGATGGTTTGAAAATTGAAATCGTCAAGTAGCCCGCCTTCAAACTTGTTTGAGCTGATTGAAAGTTCCGTTTTTCCTACTTACACACGTTGGATTCAATGCGTATTTATATACTCTTGTGCAGCATTCATGAGGTGTAACATTCTGTTTTCTGTCTGTTGACCTGTACATCTTACCGCCTTTGTTCTTTGCAATATTTTCTCTTACTTCCTTCTCCTTTATATCTCTTTACTCAGCAGGATGGTGCGGAAATCTTTTGCGGCGAACGAAGCGTAAACGAAAAAATGAAACCAATAAATGAGGCCGTAGGTAGGCCCGCATGAAATCCAATATATGTTAGAAATTGTTTACCGTCAATTCAATGAAACAAGTTAAAATATGAATTTTAGAATTTTGATCTCATTTTCTCGCGCATTGAAATTTTGTTATTGATAATTTTAAGTAATCAAAAGATCTTGAAAATGTGTAACTGTATAAAAACTTACCACCGAAAACACCCACTGACACTACGTCATCCAATGTTATTCATCAGAAAATAATTCATGCCAAATCAACATATTGAGCTATAAGTATTCAAGTTGTACCTTGTACCGGGGATTCCGCAATAACATTCCCTTTTTCTTTTTCTTTTTTATCACACATTGGCAAAGCTAGAGGGGTTCAACCCCCTTCCTCCCCCCCCCCAGAAAACTTGTGACCGTGCACAGGCGTTCAACACCCTCGTGAACAGTAAATGTACCTCCCCCGCAAAAATTCTCCTTGCTACATTGAAACAAAGAAAAACTTCTCAATTGCCTTTTGCATCATAATTATCACATCGCAAGAAAACATGCTTTTCTCTGTTTTATTATTTTTTTACGGTTCTGATTCAACTTCTCTCCTGCCATTTGGATCCCGGACCGGCGAACAATTCATACACGCAACAATAATTGCCTACCCAAGGATTGAAGGGGCTTTTTTAGATCAGGCAATCCAGTATCACGTTACTTATATCCTATTCCCTAGCCAGTATTTGAATGCTTTGAGATTATCACCCTTCGGAATGCTAATCTTAACGTCAATATTTTCGATTCCTTTATTATGCGCCGATTAAGTGACTATGTTCCACGATATACAACATATTCAATTAAAACCTCGCAATCCATACAAAAGTTGATCAGTGATTAGTGATGGCTGTATCGAATGCATGGTTCATTCCAAAAAGAATCCTACCTTAATTTCGTTGAATTTTACTAATTTTTAGGCTGCAGAGAATTATTTTTTAGGCTCATTCTTTGGGGCTCTCGGCGTTTCCTGGCTAAAAAAATTTAAATATGCCGCGATTTTGCGTATAATCGATGCGATTTATCCCTGGATCCATTTCTTTCACTGGAAAAAAAAAACACATTGGATCTAGAGTCCAAACTCTCGAAAACATTGACAAGAAAAAATACTCTTGATTCAATCAGATTTTTGCTTGAATCAAAACGAAATCCGCTTCAATTAAGAGGCTTGGTTCTTGATTTAAGCTAGATTCTGATCGAATCAAGAGTACTTTTTACTGTCGATGTTTTTAAGAGTCTGGACTCTAGATCCAATGTGTTTTTTTCCAGTGCTTGAAATTTCATGAAATATTTCACATGGAATTTCATGAAATATTTCGCTTGAAATTTCATGAAATATTTCACTCGCAATTTCATGAAATATTTCCCTCGAAATTTCATGAAATATTTCTCTTGGAATATCATGAAATATCTCACTTGAAATTTCAAGATTTTATTTTTCATGAAAAATTACAACCCTAACCGTCATGGCGTTAGGATTCATCTAAAATTGACGTCACGATTCATCTAAAAGTGACGTCATGATTCATCTAAAAGTGACGTCCGAGGGACAGGTGAGTCGCGAGATGAATCCAGCGTCGGGGAAATTCTCACCCCGGCTCAGTTTCCCGAATCGCATTTATCACTTCCGGCGGAATTTTTCATCCCCTACGTGCGCCATCCGCCATCCGCACAAACGGGCAATTAACTTAAGTTTTTCTTCTGCTTACAGGCGACGTGCGCCGAATTAATATTTGAGCAGAGTCTGGCTCGCTCCCCTGTTTTTTCGCCCTCCCCCGGGAACACAGAGGGGTCGAGCTCCCTCGCGCGCTGTCGCTTTGGGGTGGCTTTCCTCGCGCCCAGCGATCATGTTTTTTTCAAGAACCTCCGACGCCTCGCAATGACCCTATCAGTGCCGTGTTATTCTACGGTTATACGTGTGTTAAATTCCACCCATTGTTGCTAAATAGTGCACCAAATCAGCACTTTTCCCTATTTGGACCGCTTCTGGCAGTTAGGAACCAAACCACATCCATTATTGCCACATTCAACAGGGTAATTTAATTTTCTACAAGAGAACGTTTGCCTTTGAAAATTTTAAGGAATCTGCTCTGTACTATGCACTGGAAAAAAACACATTTAATCTAGAGTTCAGACTCTTAAAAACATCGACAAGAAAAAATACTCTTGATTCAATCAGATTTAAGCTTAAATTAAGAACCAAGCCTCTTAATTTGAGCGGATTTCCTTTTGATTTAAGCTTAAATCTGCTTGAATCAAGAGTGCTTTTTCTTGTCAATGTTTTCAAGAGTCTGGACTCTAGATCCAATGTGTTTTTTTTCCAGTGATGTAGAAAATTCACTGGAATTGACAAAAAAATCCGCACAACCGTTTTCGTGTAAAATTCATGTTAGGTAGGACCGCGTTTAGTACGAAGGAACGAAACCAAATAAAGTATTGCCTTTAACTGGGCAATTTAATGTTTTACAAGAGAACATTTGTGTGGGTTTCTTTGAAAATTTTAAGGAATTTGCCTCGTAATATGTTGAAAATTCACTGAAATTTGCACAAAAATCCGCACAACCGTTTTCATGTGAGAAATTAAACGGCCCAATTGAATTTGGTAACATCTGATATGGCTTGGCCCCTCTGCTTAACACGGTCCATCTAGCACCCACACTGGGAAAAAAACACATTGGATATAGAGTCCAGACTCTTGGAAACATTGACAAGCAAAAATACTCTTGATTCAATCGAATTTTTGCTTGAATCAAAACGAAATTCGCTTCAATTAAGAGGCTTGGTTCTTGATTTAAGCTAGAGTCTGATTGAATCAAGAGTACTTTTTCTTGTCGATGTTTTTAAGAGTCTGGACTCTAGATCCAATGTGTTTTTTTCCAGTGCCAGTGCAGGTGAAATATACAAATTTTATCATACAACCCGGCATCGGCTCCACCAAAGACAATGCGACCAAATTAAACGAAGGAACCAGGTCACGTTTCGAAGAAAAAATGAGTTAGGAGTAGTTTTGAGCTTAAATTTGTGGTCGCACATTCTCTCCTGTCAAAAATTCGAAGTCGAGAGAGAATCCTTTGAATGTGAAAAGAAAGGTTGAACTTTATCCGTAACGTTGCATCTCGTGGAGGAATATAAATTCAAAGCTCTTTTCCTCGGTAAGATTGTGATGTGCCTTAATTCCTTCTTGTTGTAAGTGTATAAAGCATGCATGGAGATAAGTTTTACCTAAAATCACACTGGAAAAAAAAAACACATTGGATTTAGAGTCCAGACTCATGAAAACATCGACAAGAAAAAATACTTTTGATTCAATCGGATTTTTGCTTGAATCAAAACGAAATCCGCTTAAATTAAGAGGCTTGGTTCTTGATTTAAGCCAGATTTTGAATGATGAATCAAGAACTTGGTAAAAATTGGCAGTAGAATCTGTGTTCCAAAATGCCATAGACCTATAGCCGGCTGTAAGATTTCCAATCGGTTCTGCAGCCGGCTGTACAATTTCTTATAGCCTTTTACATATAGCCGATGGCAACTAAGCAAGAGCCAGACGATAAAGTTTATGCTAAACGTTACTAAATACGGATACCAGAACTGAGTTAGTTTTTGGACTACCGCTCTCTTTTTGTGCCGTAGTATCTTGATTTATTTTGCGAGGAAAGCTCCGTACTTTTGAAGGATGCCTGTCATTCTTAATATATTGGAGCGCCTTCAATTTCTTATGATACTGTGCAATACCTCTGGTGTGAAATAGTTGCTTCAGACGCCGTGGCACGCTGCGGCGCGGCAGGCGGGCAGAGAGCGGAAACGCGCGCAATGCGTGAAGTATCCCTGTTAGGTTTGTAGGCGCCAGTGCGTTGCCGCTCCGCTTTGTGTTAGGCTCCAATATTTAATCTCGCGGAGTCAGCGTTTTTCAACTCATGATTTTTCTGTATGGATTATTCTCATTTTAATTGATGAAAGAAAAATATGTTTTAAAAGTAAATATAACGTGTGTTTTGTAAATATTAAGGTAGTTCCATATCAAACTTAATGATTTTCAAAGCACACGAATTTCCACACAATTTATTATAGCCTTGTATAGCCAATGGCGATAAAGTGTAAAGCCCGGCGATAGGAACTACAGCCCGACTGTATAATTTTTTATAGCGTCGTATAGCCCTGCTATATGATTTGCTCCGCTTTCTACAGCCAGCTAAATGATTTTCAATACCCTTCTTTAGTCGGCTATAAGAACTCCTGTGGTATTTTGAAACGCAGCTCTTATCGCCAATTTTAACCAGGGGAGTACTTTTTCTTGTCGGTGTTTTTAAGAGTCTGGACTCCAGATCCAATGTGTTTTGAATTCCAGTTCATCAGTATCTGAATGTTGTCCAAACTGCACTTATGCGCCTTGTCCTCCAAGCCCCTCGGATGTAGTTACGTTCTTTCGTGAGGGAAACGACTCTATGAATCAATAACATTTTCTCGTGCAAATTCTCCCCTGCAAAACCCGTCGCAAATCTCATGCCGTGGGTGTTTACTCCGTAAATTCAGATTAAGGCCGGCCTTTGTCCAAACAAAACTNACCCCCCCCCCCCCCAACAATGGGTTAATATCACCTAACCCCCCAACCCCCTTCCATCCGCCCTCACGGAAAATATGAACCGGATAGTGCCGAACCCTCTCGTATTCATCAGCATTTGGCGCAATTGAAGCGAACTTTTACGAGCGACATAAAAGGCCTGCAGTTTTAAAGCGGGAGGCTGTTTCAATTATTGCCCGTTGAGTGGTTTTTGCAAGTCCCGGGCCCCGCGAGGAGCCTACGCGACTTCGCATTCGAATCGTAAAAAGCGCGCGCACCCCGAGCGATTTTATAACGTTTTTTACGGCTCCTCGACCATTTTACGGTCTTTAGACGCGGGTTTAGGGTTTATTATGTATGTTACGCATTAAATTAACATTGAAAATCATGAGCAGTAGCCAGCGCGTACAGTTGCAAAAGGTGGGGTTCCCAGCGCCTTCCAATTAAAAATGCGCTGTTTCCCGCTTGCCATCGGGTTTCATCTGAAAACATCGTACAGTGGGAAAAGTCGTCGGGAGGGTTCGGACACGAAATGTTTGATTCTAACTGCTAATTTGCCTGTGTTATTTCTTTTCTTTACGTTTCTCAAGCACTGGAAAAAAAACACATTGGATCCAGAGTCCAGACTCTTGAAAACATTGACAAGAAAAAGGACTCTTGATTCAATCAGATTTAAGCTTAAATCAAGAACCAATCCTCTTAATTTGAGCGGATTTCCTTTTGATTTAAGCTTAAATCGGATTGAATCAAGAGTACTTTTTTTTGTCGATGTTTTCAAGAGTCTGGATTCTAGATCCAATGTGTTTTTTTTTTCTAGTGAGGGGTATGCCTCATGAAGAAAGTTTTAAGAGAAAACATATGGAATTTTTTTCAAACTTTTGCATTTTCCATTGAAGAATATCGTGGAACGCACAAAAGGCGTAAAGGACAAGGCACATAAGTCCAATTAATAAAAAAAAAAAAAAAAAAAAAAAAAAAAAAAAAAAAAAAAAAAAAAAAAAAAAAAATATTATTCCAACTAAAACTAGTATTAAAATATACTCTGTGAAAAAGTAACCTCTTAATTCCAAGTTTAAGCATAAAAAAATGAATTGAAACTTTTTTCCCGCCGTGAGGCTACCTGTAATTTGGAACTTCAAACACGTATTTAAAAAAGCAAAAACCCCACTTACGCGTCTTGTCCTTTAAGTCCCTCGTATCAGTGGCGAGGCGTTAATGATCGATTATCGATATTGCCCCATTTGAAGCTGTGGTGAAGAATCGATTATTAAGGTGTTTGTTGCGAACACCCTATGTTTATCGATTCTTTTCCATAGGTTTAAATGACGGATCAATCGATATATCATGCTCGACGTCCTCAATTGACTCGTCCCGTGTGCGTGATATGAAATTTCGAAAATTGCCCTAAATTTCCCCTGGTACAAGATATCATTTTTGACGAAATTAATGAATACTTTTCCTTGAATTTTGTATATTTCACATCAAAGTGCGAATACAATTTAGAAAAGCACTCAAGATTTTGCCTGTACATTTTTATTTTACCAAAGGCAAGTTGGCAACGGGCCAACGGCTTTTACGAGGTTTTTCCACACTGTAGTAGATACGGTTGAATAAGGGCCGCAGGTGGAAAAACTTAATTTCATTAAAAATTGAACTTTTATGGTGAAAGCATAGTGATAGCTGTGTACATGTAGGCACGGGCCCTTCATTGCGTTCAGAGACAATTTTTGTTTGTTGAATATTCCTTGAAAGGTTTTAACTTTCGCTCAAAAATCCCCGGTTTTATACTACTAAAAATATTACTAAAAATTCTAGAGAAACCTGAGAAAAATAATCTTAGGCTCAGCATCTTCTATACCAACATGAATGAGTATTATTTAACTCTTTTTTCTAATTTGACATATTAACCAATGATATCTCACAATTGTTGTAAGCTGCGTTTTTTAGCGGAAAAACATAACATTTTAAACCTGCAATTAGTTCTACTTAGACCTCTCATGTTTTGAATTTATGGATGGGTATATCCAGTGGAGAGCTGAATTGTGTTAATTCAGTATTCTGATTTTTGGATCAATTAATTACCTATATTTTTTCAGACTTACATATCGTTTTCTAAAAACTTTTTTTATAAACCCAATTATTTCAACCCGATTATTTTAATGTACTTATTTCACCTATTAGGTGCTTGTGTTTGTTTAATTCTGTTCGTAGAGACTAGACTGATAATATGAATTCGAAATACATTTCTGTGATCGAATAAAAAAAAATTGTCTTCATTCCTACCCCTGACAAGCAATTCCTCCTTTTCAGAAGACTAGATACACAGAATCAATCACTCAACTAAGAAACTAAGCCCAAAATAAGTGATTATATTACTCCAATAAGTTAAACTTACTCTCAGAATAATTGTACATATATGTTTTTACAGAACGGATCAATGTACACAGAAGAGTCTGTGAAACAACGTATTGTCCGTGATAGAGCTGTGACTTGTGCGTACTTTTCTAACGTATCATTTTCACATAGATAAGTGCTCATTTTTCATGTTTTATTTTTAGGTTCACTGTTATCTTCTTTAAAAAGTTCTATTGCTCTTGACACTTTGACGAAGTATTTCAACTAGTTACCCTGAAATTGTCAATGAGACAGTTGCGCTTGTCTTAGAATCGCGTGTTTTGATGATGGATTCTAGTCAATCAGCTTAAAATATTAATATCCGTCCAGACATCAACTTTCTACGAGATATTAACCGAGATATGGCGCTTTGAAAAATTCGGTTCATGACGTCATCCACCGCGGTAGTGACATCCTTGGTTTCTTCCACCTTGCTTTCATCTGAGTTACACGTTCAGTAACCAGTGCAAATGTGTGTTACCGTGGCTGATGATTAAAGCAAGATAGAAGAAACCAAGGGTGCCATTACCGCGGCAACGCGGCGTATGACGTCATAAATCGAATTTTTCAAAACGTCACATCTCGGTTAATATTCAGCGTAGAAAGTTGCTGTTTGGGCAGATTTTATTTTCTTTAGCTGATTCACCAGAATCAGGCACTAAAATACGATTCTGTCACTAGTGCAACTGACCCATTGAGCCTTTTAAACAATCACATCAGCTCTGAAAATCTTATCAATTGCTTGGATTATTTGTTCAATGTAACACTCTTTTTATAAGTGAAATTGTCTTTTCAAACTTAGAGGGGACAGTCAGAGGGCATGTGTCTACGGCATCAGCGCAGAATACTCTCTGGACCTTTCATTCATTCATTAATTCTTGTTAGGTCTTGCAATGAAACACCAAAATAATGTCATCCACTTAAATTTTAATCATACTTTAAAAAAATGATTTAAAAATCCAAAAATAATACAACATATTTAATATGTTTAGAACAAAAACTTTCTATTTACACAACAAACCGTTAAAATTAAAAAAAAACTGAAATCCAGTTACGCCAGCTGAAATGAAACCTGAAATTTCTACAGGGACAATTGTCCACAATTTTTCCACAAGGAAATAAGACAAACGAAATCCCTACGTTCATCTCAATCGTCGAAGGAACGTCTTCTTACAAAATTTACCTACAACAGCAAAAGTTAGTGATAGGTTTCAAATAAGGTTAAAAGAGAGCATAAGCCATGGAAAATACATCGAAATCTTAAAAATGAGTGTCACCTAATAGTAAATTGGAAAAGAAGAGAAGGAGAAATCTACTTCACTCTCATCTTTTTTTCATCTGTAGTGCTATCGCACAATCTCTGGATAATATCTCAATATCTATGGATGTCTTATAGTAGTGATCTCATATAATGAGTATTTAGGCGTATTTCTGCCAAAGAGAACTATGTGCATTATGATCCCTGTTATGCATATATTCTTATTGTTCTCAGGGCTCATGTCTCAATGCATATAGCTCCGTTTGGCAGAAATACGTCCATTTGTCATACAGAATTTTATCGACTCCAATATTTTAATTCTGGATTTCAGTTAGGTAGAGAAGGAACGCCAAAATAATGTTATTACAAAATTGAAAACACTTATTTACATATACACAAGGTATTGCAGGATTACATCCTGTATCAGGGAAATATAACCAACCATGCGCAGCATGGACTAATTATTAAGATTAGTGCCAACTCAGGTTACAGGTCATAAATTCAGAAGAATTCCGAAAAACTTAATTTTAGCCATAGAACTAACAATAAGTCTACAGTAATTATTAGTACATAGATGGTCGCGTTTAATGAATGCTAATTCCTTCTTCAAATCACATGATCGTTTGAGAGACGTGACAGAAGCAGTGAAAACTCGGCAATAATCTAGCGAAACTGACCGTCGCAATTTCCTCGTATTATTACCGCAGCATGTGAGTGGCATATTATTTCAGAGGGGAACAAAAAGGACGGAGGCTTGTACGCTTTTTTGTTGAAGAACGCATTCTTCCGAGAAAGTACAAATCGCATCATGCCATATTCTGCAAAATAAATGCTCTTTTATGACATGTAGCGATTCCAAAACAAATATCCCTCAAGTCTAATTCAATTGCTTGAAGACCTGTGGAAAAACCAAAATTTACGGTACGGTGTTGTAACTACAGAAGAGCCACTGACAATAAGTACTTAGCTGAATAACAATATAATTTATAAAGTCTCTGAAAATTTGATCCGTGGCAAATCAAGAATGGTCGTAAGTTCAAAAATTCAAAAGTTTCCCCTTACAAATTAGTAAATTTACTCCGTCACGTGCGGAGCTACCAGTGACAAAGCAGGAGACCCTTTAGCGTGAACTGTTCAGAACCTGTCCATCAGGCCTTTCTAAAGTATCCATTGATCAGGCAGGGCATAAAGAGACGGTCGCGACAATCTGATGGTCCGGGCACACATTGAACATTTGGACATTGGACATTTTGTAACTAAAGAAGGACCACTAACAATAAGTACTTAACTGAGGAACAATACAACTTGTAACGTTTTTGAAAATTGGGACGTGGCAAATCAAAAATGGTCGTTAGTGCAAAAAGGCATCCATTGCCCCTACATATTTCTAAATCTGCTCCGACACGCCCGGGGCCAATTCATGAGATTGTAAGCACCAATCATGGCAAGACGATCAATTTGTGACAAACAGGTTTGAACAACCTGATAAGAACCTGAGCCACTTGGAACCTGCCCATCGGGCTCACGTATGAATCTGCCTCCTCGATCAAGTGCGAGCGCTCGGCACGTAACAAACAGGTTCAAACAACCTGATAACAACCTGAGGCACTTAGAGCCTGTCCATCATATCGATCAGGTTAACCTACGAGTTTCGCAGCTTGATCAGGTGCAAGCGCTCAGCGCGTAACAAACAGGTTCAAACAACCTGATAACAACCTGAGGCTCTTAGAGCCTGTCCATCATATCGATCAGGTTAACCTACGAGTTTCGCGGCTCGATTATGTGCGAACGATCCATTCGTGATGGACAGGTTCGAACCTAAAAAATCAACTCGGGACCTCTGAAACCTGTCGATCAAGCCGAGTGACCTTCGTGGCGAATCTATGAGTCTGGCGGCTCTGTCGTGTACTCGTCGTGGGTGCCGACGATGAGGTCCCGCGTGGACAGGTTTTGACAACCACGGTACTTTTGTGACATTTCCAGCGCCGAGGGCGGGGGGTTCAGGTGACACGGCGCCCCCATCAGGGTCGTGTTCAGTAAGCCTGATTGTCGTCCGACGTACACCGAGTGGTCCGACTCGTTGAAAGCGTGACGGGAACCCTGTAAACAGATGAGGAAAAATGATTAAAATTTGCAAATTTAGGCAAGAAGCATAGAAAAAAAAGGAGGTGTTTGCATCTTGAGGTTTGTTTACCCTGTGACGTAGGTCGGTACAACCTGGCCAGCGAAAACCGGAATTCGAAGTATGAAAAACGAACCACCATGTCCCATTTTTTGGCTTAAATCAACTCATGATATAATTTCAAGCACTTTTTATGGAATGACTTTTTTCCATAAATCACACCATTTCCGGGAAAATTGATGATTAGTCGCTGTACCGACCTACGTCATCAAAAAAATCCAAGATGCCCGAAATGCAAACACCTCCTTTTTTTTCTCTAAGGGCAAGGTGTACCATGACCTCCAAGCCCCATCTAGGTAGCTGTCGCATCGTTAGGGAATGGCGCATCGTTAAGTAATGGCACATCGTTAGGAAATGGCGCATCGTTAGGAAATGGCGCATCGTTGGGAAATTGCGCATCGTTGGGAAATGGCGCATCGTTGGGAAATGGCGCATCGTTAGGAAATGGCGCATCGTTGGGAAATTGCGCATCGTTGGGAAATGGCGCATCGTTGGGAAATGGCGCATCGTTGGGAAATGGCGCATCGTTAGGAAATGTCGCTTTTAATTTTACCTCCGAAAATGCGACCATTTTGGCGTCCAGGAGCTGTTCATGCCCAATCTGCGAAATGAGTGGGAACAATAGCACCAGGTAAGACGCTGAGTGAAAAAAAAAAAAAAAATGATTTGCCTCATATTCGCGGGCAGGTAAGAACAAACTCTGTACTCGATGGAATAGACGCATCCCCACGAATTGACTCGCTAATTCTATGCTGTGGAGAAGCTTTAAGGCACGCCCGGACCCAACTCAAAATTCACAAAACTGGCAACTGATTTTCTTACGTATTTAGTATTTTTTGCAGTGATAGGACATTGTAATCTGTTACAAGGACCTGCCATGAAAAAGTACAGCCAAGAATGCTACCCAAAATTTCATTTATTGGCCCTCAGGCATCGATATGGTGGATATAACTACTTGCCTTGATGAGTTGATGGAGGCAGGTGTGTTCATGGGTGGAGTGAGCGAAATGGTGGGTGAGCTGATCCCTGCGGGAGGGTGAGTTCGCTGCGACGATGACGACGTTGTTGAGACTCGTCGAATGTTGCGTGGCCGCTGAAACCAGCTCCGCGCTGAAGCTCTGGTCGGCCACTACCACCACTCTTCGCGCCGAGCAGCCCTGGATGTCCCGCAGGAACTCCCGCACCGTGTAAGTCTCTGTTTCGTCATACTGAAACCAAAACCAAATCCCTATCTTTAGTAAGCCTTTCAAATAAAAATATGAGTATTCCTACACTTCAGCGAGATACATGCTGAGAAGATCCGATCCGATTCTCTCTATTGTCGTACTAAGGAAAAACACTGAATGAACCTTCCTGCGTTGCCAAATTTCCTTTGATGAAATAGAAATTATTAGCATTTTTAAACCAATTTTTTGGATATTTTTTTCGCAAATTTGCCGAGAGTTCCTAAACATTTCAAGGAAAAATATTCATAACTTTCCTCAAAAATAAACATTTCATCGAAGGAAATTTGGCAACTTTAAATGTTCATATGACGTTTTTCCTTAGCGCAAAGCAGTATAGTCGAAATGAAATTCTGATGGCCAAAATGTGAAACCACTTATCTCCATTGCGGTGTTCCATATTTTTCGCTCCTAATTTACATTATCCGGGGGAAAAAGCTAAATTTTTAGCTTGAAATACAGAATTTCTTGCTAACAGAGAATAAAAATCAAAGAAGTTTTCAAGAAATTACGGTAAATTAAAGTTTGAGAAGAAGTCTGCAATGACGAAGATGGAGATATGTGATTTCGCACTCTGGCCATCAATGTAGTTTACATGTAATACATACTATCCCTGGTAAAAATTGGCAGTAAAATCTGTGTTCCAAAATACCATAGACCTGCGGCCGGCTGTAAGATTTCCAATAGCTTCTATAGCCGGCTACACAATTTCTTATAGCCTTTTATAGCCGATGGCGATTAAACAACTCACAGCCAGGCGATAAAGTGCATGCTAATCGTCACTAATTACGGATGCTAGGTGCTAGGACTTAGTGAGTTTTTGTACTACTGCTCTCTTTTTGGGCCGTGGTATCTTGATTTATTTTGCGAGGAAAGCTCCGTCCTTTTGATGGATGGCTGCCATTCCTAATATATTGGAGCGCCTTCAGTTTCGTATGATACTGTGCAATACCTCTGGTGTGAAATAGTTGCTTCAAGCGCCGAATCACGCTGCGGTGGGGCAGGCGGGCGCCAGTGCCTTCAGTTTCGTATGATACTGTGCAATACCTCTGGTGTGAAATAGTTGCTTCAAGCGCCGAATCACGCTGCGGTGGGGCAGGCGGGCGCCAGTGCGTTGCCGCTCCGCTTTGTGTTAGGCTCTAATATTTAATCTCGTGGAGGCAGCGTTTTTCAACTCATGACTTTGAAATGTTTGCACACTCTGTATGGATTATTCTGATTATAATTGATGAAAAAAATATGTAGTAAAGGGAAATGTAATGTGCGTTTTGTAAATATTAAGGTGATTCCGTATATAAACTTAAGGATTTACAAAGCACACGAATTTCTATACACAATTCCTTATAGTCTTTTATAATCGATGGCGAAAAAGCAACAGCCAGGCGATAAAGTGTAAAGCCCGGCTATATGAACTATAGCCCAGCTGTATAATTTTTTATCGCTTCGTATAGCCCGGTAGTATGATTTTCTCCGCATTCTACAGTCAGCTATATGATTTTCTGTAGCCTTCTTTAGCCGGCTATAAGAATATCTATGGTATTTTGAAACGCAGCTCTTATCGCCAATTTTTACCAGGGATGGGGGAATGGGCCATTCGAGGTTGTATGGCTGGGAAAATAGCAACAAGAGTGGTGCGGAAAAGTAAACACATTGTATCAATCGATTTGATAAAACAAGTTTCTGAGAAATTAAATTGAAAAATGAACATTAAAAACCTGATAAGTGCGATCAGACCCTGCTCACTGTTCAGATTGAACAGCCGTTTCTTTCATTTGAGGAATCCTATGTGTCGCAAGAATAAGCCGAAAATTTAGCAAACATTTTTCAACGAAAAGTTTATGAAACGGTAGCATTCAATTTTTTTTCCTAAACTGACGAACACCGAGCTCATCCTTAGAAATATACCTGGTGGCGCTTAGCAGGTTTTGGAATTCCACTCTTCAATATTATAATAGTAAATTCTCTTCCTTTTTTATCCATTTTATTAATAAATCTCAATAAAAATGGCGTGAAATGGAACATAAACAATATTTCTAAAAAAATAATTAAAATTAAATAAATATATTCAAAAAAGTAAGAGTGAAGAAAATTCCTTCTAAGATACTGGATAAGACAAAGTTTCCCAGCTTTCATCGCTTAAAATTTGAAGCGTGCACGTATTTCCTTCAATTTCGAGCAATGCAACACGCACTACTGTCATGTACTTTCATCCTAACCTGGATGAAGGCGTTTTTAAACGAGCGTCTTTCAGCTTCCTCTACATGACGATACGCCTTCAATGCAAACAACTATTCTGATGAAATCACAATAGAATCTTCGTTGAACTGTTTGAATCGATTTAAATCGACGGTCTTTTTATTCCCAACCGACAACACGAGGGGGAACAGGAGCATTCTAATAAAAACGATATTAAATCTTGTGCGCTGGGACAGGTATTAGAATAACGATTTTTCGATGACAACGTAAAGTTTAAATTAATTTCACAAAGCCGCGCGGATATCTTCAAAAACTAAGTTTTTATAGCTTCAAAGTTGAGGCCCTCTAAACTCCAAAATTACGCGACAGTATTGCGGAGATTGTCAAACTTTTTCTTGTTTTCCTACACGACGCGGAAAACGACGGAGCTGAAACATATAATACGAGGCGATGAAAATCCGAATCAAAATGAAGTATGGTTGTTAATTTTAAAACCGCGCCGTACATAAATATGCCCCCAATTCCCCCTAATTTGAATATTAGGTATTCGCTCCTATTTTTGCTCGGCTTTCAAGCTTTTCCGTCGTATTTCTCACATTGGCAGAATTTTCTTAGGCGGCGTTAGTCGATGTGAAAGGATATAACTCTCCTTTCCTACCCCATCGGTCGACCTTGTCGCTCCTCATCGTGCTAAGGAAAATGCCTTATGAACAATAGAATGTTAGGAAAAATGCCTTATGAATAGAATGTTGCCAAATTTTCCGAGATAAAATGTTATAATGTTTGATGAAAGTTATGTACAATCTTCCCTGGAAAAAAAAACACATTGGATCTAAAGTCCAGACTCTTGAAAACATTGACCAAAAAAAAATACTCTTGATTCAATCAGATTTTTGCTTAAATCAAAAGGAAATCCGCTCAAATTAAGAGGCTTGGTTCTTGATTTAAGCAAAAATCCGATTGAATCAAGAGTATTTTTTCTTGTCGATGTTTTTATGAGTCTGGACTCTAGATCCAATGTGTTTTTTTAATCCAATGTTCCTTGAAATTTTCATGTACAGATACAGTACGAATAAAATTCTCTGAAACACAGAGAAAAAAATACTGACCCATTTTTCCAGGAAATTCCTACTATTATTCCCACTATACTGCACAGGGCCGGCTTAGCGGTCAGGCATCCCAGCTTCTTGCGGGGAAAAGGGCCTGCGCACTGCAGGTTGTATACTTTGCGAATTGAAGGCGGTTCAACCAGAGTGAACTTCCGAGCGCTGTTTTTTTTATCAGTACGGCATAACTCTTTGATCAACCCGAAACGACTTTTGCCTTCGCATAGTAAAATAATTTTATACCTCTTTTTTTCGCTGAGCATAAAATATATTGTAAATGGAGAAGTTCCGTCCGTAATATGCCAATTTTTCCAAAGAATTAGCAGATTTTTCATATTGTCCTAAAGGAGAGTATGTTTAATTAAATGCATTATGGCACAACAGATTCCGTGTTTACCTTGCCGTTTCCATCTGAGTCCCACAGGAGCGAGGCGCCGTCGGGTCTTGCTGGGCTATGCAGATATATGACGAGAGAGTCGGCGCAGTATTCCGTTTCACAGACGGTCCGTAGGTGGTATCGCAGAGCTAGCTTCAACGCTGAGGAATACACGGTCACGTCCAATCCCTCTGAAAAGTCAAAGATTCATATAAAGGAAGGGTTGTTTTGGCAGTGATGTTGAAAGGAGAAGTTTCATAACGTGGGGAATAAGAAAGTATTTCTGTAGTAAACAAACTGCGCGAGCCGGAGAAACTCAGTTACAAAATTTCGGAGAAATCGAGTCGTTTGCATTCTTGCCGTACACACGGAGGAAAAAACTTCATGCGTGGGACTCAAAGTTCAGGTCATGGATCTCTGAAGTTTTCGGATAGTGCATCCAAAAACTGCCAAATGCGGTTCACACATCTTAAAAACGTTGGTGCTTTGGTTGAAATCAACCGAAGTACCGAAACAATTCAGATGTATGACCCGAATTCGGCAGCTGTACCTGTAAGTTTCCACGTGCGCGATCCGGAAGATGCAAAGACCCATGTGACCTGAACTTTGCTTCTCATACACGAAGTTTTTTCTTCCTCCGCACGTGAGGGTCTCCCCAGAACCCTAGTCTATCAATTTTATTTTATCTGGCAGGAGGAACCCAGTGTGTACTTTTTGCTGGGGGCCTGTCCCCTGGAATATTTTGAGCCAGCCCGTCCCCAAAATCATACAGCAGCGGTTCCCAACCGGTGGTCCGCGAAGGCTCACCGAAATTTAAAAGTCGAATTAAAATATCATAAGACCAAAAAAATGTCGTTCAATGGTGGTCCGCGGCCTCCTCTCTCAGCAAAAAGGTGGTCCGCGGCAAAGGAAGGTTGGGGACCGCTGTTATACGGTGAGCTTTTAAATTTGTGTACAATATGAATCGGAATAAGTAAGCGTAGATAAGTATGAGGATCCAAAATTATATGCCTGTGCGGTTGAGCGTCTCAACCCACTTAGGGGGACAACTTCTTACCGCGCCGTATTGCAGCAAGGAAAACCATAGAATCCGTAAGTCCCATTGAGAATTCGAAAAATTTTCCCCCTCCTTTTCCTTTTTTTAAAGTGGCGGGAACTTTGAGGCACAGGTGCCAGGCGCCATGGCGCCTGGCCTTGCGATTCTGGCGCCACAAGCGGCCGCTCGATTTATTTTCTTCTTCTTTTTTCATCTGTTAAGACGATCCTGCCTCATATGCCGACACGAGTCATTTTATACTTCTTTCCTATTCCTGAGAGTGAAAAAAATCCATCTAGGTTTTTTTTTCTTACTTTTATTATTTTTATTTTTTTATACTGCTTCTGGTTTTCAATAATAAACGTTTTACGCAAAGGATGAGGGGCGAGGGGGGGAGGGTGGAGAAAAAATCCCTACACGTGCACCTGTCCCCTTGCTCTCCCTGGATCCCGGTAAACTGAGTAGATCCAAGGGGGAAGAGCTGACTCGGGATTCGGTTTGGTTCAAAAGAGCAAAGTTACGGGATAAAACACCCATCTTTATTTTTTCAAGATCCACGATATGCCTTCATTCGCACATAATTTTTGGGTCACGTTTCGATACAGATGGGGTCTTCTGCCTGGCCCAGTCCGAATGGAGGAATTTGATCCGTGGCTAATTGAATACATATGGGGAGGGGGTGGGGCGCGGGGTGGTTAGCTTAAAAATTCCGAAAAGGGGCTGATGTCGGCTCCACAGAGGACTGAAACCGTAAGTTGATACTTGGACACTTGAGTCCGCCTGAAGGATTCGATTGTTACCTCGCGTTCGAAATCTTTATCGAATGTAAAATTGGACGACGTTTTGCGATGAGGAACTAACTATTCCTCGCTCAATTTAGAAACAACGTGTGTGCCATTTGTTTCCCTTTACAAATAAGTGCTTATACATGAACAAGCGAGAAATAGTAGTTCCTTATTGCAAAATGTAGTCTAATTTTGCAAATATGTATCGATCGAGATCAATCGATAGCAATTCGAGGATCAACCTTTGCTGCCGTCCTAAAGAAGAACGCCGTAGGACCATTCGAGAGTTGCCAAATTTCCATCGATATAATGGTCATTTTTTTAGGAAAGTTATGAATATTTCCCCTTGAAATTTGTAGGACTTTTCGGTGAAATTGAGACCAAAAGTATCTGAAAAATTGGAGGAAAAATATTCCCAAGTTTAATAAGAACTTCGTGTTTTATCAAGGGAAATTTGGCAACGCCTGAAGGTTCATACAGCGTTCTTCCATAGCACGGCAGTGCAGGACCAGACTCAAGCGAAAACTCATACAGATCAGCGCACCGATACCCTGCTACCGGTATTATCCATGGTTGTTCGGTGAAGAATCTTCCTTCGACAGGTTTTTTTTCCTCCATGAAGGAAAAATAAATTAATAAATTAAACCCAGGAGTCAAGACATTGATCTTGACAGCGTAACCCTGCGTAACAATTAGCTACCGGTTTTGGACGTCGATTACTTGATCCGAAGTCACTGTCAGAAATTATTGGTCCGACATGACCCTCGTTCGAGCGAATATAGGTATGTGTGTGTGAATATTTGTATATGTGTGCGTGAGTTTAAGATATATGATACCCTTCAATATACACCGTGCCGCCAGGAGGGCACGGAAACCTGGAGTGTGAACGGTGGGCAAAATCTACTCCATATTCCTGAGGGTCGGTTATCGAATGAACTTGATCGGTAAATCCCTATCTTGGCAATGTTATGTATCGATCAAGGTCATTCGATAACGATTTGATAATCGATCAGCTGAAGTCCGGCAAAGGTGAATTCACGAATTTCACGATATCGATGGCTAAAGTGCGAAACCACGTATCTTCGTTTGCGACGTTGCATATTTCCTGCCGTACTTTATTTTCTCTACCGAAAACTAGTCATCCTGATAACTTGAAATCTTCCACGCTCATTCTGCTCAGTTTGCAAAATATCCTGTATAAATTTCAAGGTAAACAGATAGTTTGTTTCTCTTAAAAATAATAAAAAAGAAGCGGAAATGTTGAAATACAGCAATGGAGAAATGTGGTTTCGCACTTTGGCCAACAATATATTAGTAGCTTTTGGCAAAAAGGATGTAACTTGCATACTTGCATTTGGATGATTTATGCTCCAAACGCTGCCCATCTGGGTAAAAACGGAAATTCCGTTTCATCGCCGAAAAGATTGTTTTATGGTCTCACGCATCATTTACTAATTTTGTAGAGTTAAATTCTATTTTTTTTATTTTACTTAATATTCAAGTCAGCTTTTTGAGGAAAGATACATGTAGAAGTAAAATTGAAGATTGGGTCTGAGTGTTCTTACCCATCTCATCATGGTTCATTCCATTTGCGAAAAATATCTTGATGTTGCTTTCGAGAAACCCATTTTTACGAAGCATATCATTCATTTTGAAAATGTTGCGCAGACTGCCTTCGTCGCCAAGCTGCCGATTCCAACCGCCAGATAGTAGCACCGCCTGAAAACGAAAATTTTATAGGTAGGTACTTAAATTCATTAAAAATTTATTTGATACGATGGACCGAATGGTCCCTTTTGGGCACCGCACACCAAGGTGTTTTTTCTTCTTCTTCATTTAAAATAGTAAACTGGATATTAAGTAACAAAAAAAGGAAATGTACAGTATGTTCTCTGCTCGAATATGTAGCTCGCACATCTCACGAAATATATTTAATGTATTCGGTGAGAGAAATACCAATTCTCAACAATAAAGTCTGAAGATGATCGGCTTAATATTAATATTATAGTGGTTTGTTAGCACGAACTGAACCAGTTATATTCTATTCCCAACGCTGATGTTCCGTATGAATTGAATTTGCATGCAAAGTTGCCCACACCCCATATGAAGGCGTTTTAAGGATAGAGAACGGGCAGTGCAAGGTACCTTGGGGCAGTGAGTAAACCACACCAAGGTGAACCGAAGGATACATTGATATCATCATTGCTTCACACTTTCATGATGTGAATTCTTTACTCCACAATTACTCGAGGCATCTTTACATGGTGCATGTTTATTTAGGTGAAAAGGGATCCTTTTGCATACGAGAAATTTTTCACAGGGTTAAAAAAATCGACATTGAAAATTATGTGGGGAAAAGAAACCTTCTCGGTATTATCGAACAAATAAATTATGAGCAGTTCATTTCATCTTTTCAATTACGAAGAAAACTACCCAGGAAATGAAAATAAAAATATTCCCACGTGTTCCAACAATTCGGATTTTATCAGAGTAAACTTAGTTAAGTCCGAAAGTTCATGGGGCGTTTAACCCTAGCACATGCACCAAAGAGCTACTATTTCCGGCTGATTTTCGAGCCATCAGTTTTTTTGTTTTTTTTTTATGCAAATAGGTTCCTTTACTAATAAAAAAATTAAAATATGATAGTTCCACACTGCAAAATCTAGTCCATATAGTTCATTGATTGATTTTTTCTCTACACTTACGTGATCGCAAGTTTGCATGAAAGGACACCGCGTGCGGACGTAGCTAGTGGTGTCACACTTGTTGGTGTTGAGCAGAAGGGGGTCGCACTGCATGTGGTTGGTCAGGGAGCGAGCGCGAAGACCCGGACAACTGGGTTCGAACCCCGTCATGTTGGACTGACACTCGAGGAGGTCCTGATTCTGGTGGGCCGGCTCAGAGGCGACATGGACCAGAGGTAGATACATCAGCTCACAGTTGTGGTTGCTGTGGGACAGACGCCGCCTTAGGGACTGGCGGTTCCGGTTGTTGCATTTATGCTTCTTCGCCAGGTACAAACAGTCCCCGTTATCTGCGAGACAAAAAGCAAATACATACAATGTTAATTTTATGTAGAAAACTTTTTTTTTTGGAGGGGCAATAGAGCGATATGCATCAGCACCATCAAGTGAGGCTCAACATGGCTTACAATGAGCAAGATTGGTGAACAACATAAGACTTAAAAAGTTAAAACCTCTGATAGCTGACTAATGGTGTTCGGAGAATGCGTTTTTGCCTATCTCGTAAATTGAAGGCAAAATAGCAATGTGCCTTGTCTCCAAATCTTGTTCCTGGATGTCGATGAACTGGCCCTCACCTTTCACGCACGATTACGTTCTAGGGGAAATTTCAATGAAAGTTTACAAAGTTTCATTAAAATTAGCCTAGAGTTTCAATTTTTTGAAATGTTACGGGAAAATTTCATGAAATTTCACCTGGAATTTCCAGATTCTAATTTTTCATGGAAATTTCAGATTCTTATTTTTCATGAAATTTTCCATATTAGTGTTAAATTTGCCATCTCTTCTTGAATCAGGAAAAACCACTATCTGCGTTACTGCTGGTTACGATCGGGGAGGAAGCTAAAATATGTAGAAAAATTTAGATAGATCAATAGATTTTGGAGGGACATGTAAAATACGTTCGCATGGATAGAATTCACGTAATGAGAGGGGTGGGTAAAAAGTATGATACGCAAGCAACAGTGAATTATGCAGAAAATACGTTAACATCCCCTATGAACATCCCTTTGAATTAATTAAACAAAATTAATCAATTGGAATAGCTTTAATACTTGTATTTTATTTCTTTTTCTTTTTTTAAGAATTCGAAATATCATTAAATCATGGAATAGGAATTTAATTTACATTAAAAAAAAAAAAAAAAAAAAAAAAAAAAAAAAAAAAAAAAAAAAAAAAAAAATGAACGGAATAAAAAATATAACCTGTAATTTCCTGTGAGAACTCAGAGTAATATTGTACAAGATATTATATTTTATAAGCAATCCTTGAGTTTATTTAGGCACTTTTATTATCATTGATATTAATGCATGCGAGAAGAAAGTATAAATAGGGTTATTTCATAATAATAAACAAAAATACGCCTAATAACTGAAATACTCCCCAGCTATTGAACGTTTAACTTTAAGATTGGATAAATCTTTTAAGTTAATATTAATTGTGAGGTAATTTCTGTTTTGAAAATTTAAATACGTGAATCCTGTTTTAAGGGAAAAATCTTCCAAATTCCAAAGTACACGATGCCTTTAAATTGCTGTGGGAAGTCATATCTCACTTTCAGCGAGTCTCACTTACATTAGTCGATTATATCGATTTTTACCATTAATTACGAGAAATAAAGGGAATCTAGATAGTTAAACCTCGAAGGAATGAAAGAGCACTATGAAGATACGTAAAACACGGAATAAAAGAATTGCGCCCCCGGGTGGGCTCGAACCACCAACCTTTCGGTTAACAGCCGAACGCGCTAGCCGATTGCGCCACGGAGGCCGGTGAGGGAAGGCGAGAAAATTTAACCTCATGAGCAGTTGGCGCTCTCCCACCAACAGGTGCCGCATGCCGATACTGCTTCCAAGCGCAGCGGTCGTGTGATTCGTTTACAACTCTTATGTGTGAAGCGCGGAAAACACAACATTTTCTTTCCTATGTAATAATGCGAAGATTTACTATTTTAATTTCATAGAATTTCAGGGAATTACGAGAAAATTGAAATAAAAATACCTATATTCCACATTTTTCTCATACTTAAAACTCCATAAATAGCAGCGTACCTCAAAAATAAGAGGGTCGGACGTTTCTTATCGATGGCGAAAATCTCCGATTATGTTGCGGAGTTTTTTTCGTAATTAAAAGGGAAATATTCCTCGGAATTTTATATGAATATTCTTGAATTGCGAGGAAAATTATTCCTTGCGTAGGACGTAAAAGGAAGCAATTATTATCGCTGACTGGAAAAAATTAAACGACAAGATAACACTACGGGGAAATCGCCCTTAGGCGATATTGGAATAGCATGATCAAAATAGTACCACCAAAATGTATAATTATAAAAATGCCGGTCTAATAAATAGATACGTCTGCGCTCTGCGATAGATACCTAAGTGAGTTAAAATTACGGACAGGAAAACTAACTGCGCAATTATAATCTTGTAATACAATTTTCCTGTGAACAATATTCATATTTTGAGACAAAACGTTTGGCTAGAACGTACCAAATGAATGGCAGAGCAGCTTGCATGGGAAAGTCGATGCTGCAGCGCTGTGTGGCGTCCAGTGTTAAGTCGCGTTGTAGTTACGCATAAAGCGCCTTTAATTACGCGAGATACAAATGTTCCTGCATGCGAGGAATGTGGTCGTTCAGTGAGCTCCACATTCCCGCATCCATCCTACCTCCTCCTGCTGGATTTATGTGCATCCTATGGCTCAGAACATTATTGGCCATTCAACGATGGAGGAGAATTTTTTTTTAATCTAATTTGTAGATAATGTCTTACTCGAAGAAAGTGCGCAATTAATAAAAGGCGTGTGCCTTTTTTGAGAAATATCAAATTCCAATGCGACTCAAATACTCAACTTAAATACTCAACAAAACCATCGATTTGCTATGAAGATTTATTTTATCTTAGAGCAAAAACCTCACTTGTTTAATTCAACAAATTTTCTCTTTTTTTTCTCGTTGACTATTAAAACAAAAAGGCCTTTACTTCGGCTCGTCGTCAGAACGCGGCGGTTCAAATCAATATGAACACTCCCCTGAACGAGGCATTGATGACTGAAGTCGAAAGATGCGTACCTGCAATTACGACAACGCAAATCTTCGTCCATATTCATTTTTTCAACCAAAATTTGTAAAGTATCCTCAGAAAATTTCAAGGAAAATGTTTATATTCACATTTCGCTCTACAGTTTCCTTACGTGTAGTAAACAATATTATTGATTTAATTAAGACACTTTACTTAAAATTTACGTTCCCCACACTAAGAATTCCCGAGTCCAAATTTTGCTGTCATAGAACTGAGCGAGACTTCACAGCTATGAGCAGTGATCGGTCCGTCCAGAAAAAATAAACAGTTGCACAACATCAGCAACTTTGTGGTGCACTTGTCGTCCTCAACAAAGCCAAACATGGGGTCTTTCACGGCGTTCTTGGGGTTAACTTTTATCCACGGCTAAAAATAAAAAAAAAAAAAAATAAAAGAAAAAAAAACATCCTCGAAGATTCACATCCTCCGCAGTCCACACGTCAAGCGCGCACGCTTACTTCCTTTGAAAGGCACCGCTCGCTATCTCTAGGAGGCTTTTTTTTCGGGGCATCTCGTGTCACGGAGAGGAAAAATGACCGAAAAACTTTGATGTATCCCCAATAAAATATCGTGAGTGCACAAAAATGCCGTTGAAAAAACACTTGAGTTGTCAGAGATTAGGAGTTAAAATTCTGTCGGCGAGATTAAAGGACCGTGCGTGAGTGTCGTCAGCAACGTTGTCGGATTTAAAGGAGATTTAGAATCTTTCACAATGGCGCGAATCTTCCCGAAACGGCAATAAAACAACAGCTTGGCTCCAACCCATAGCTTCGGGTGAATCTGGAGCAAGCAAAGTTAAGGTAGCGAGTAAATTTTTCTGAAAGACTTAAAATTATTGGCAAAATGGGATCCTCCAGATCAGCGATCCGATCAGTGAAATGATAGACAAACAAAGCTATAGATATAGAAGACAATAGAAAAATGGAGCTATTCTATTGGTTGAAATTGGTGGTCTTTTTTGCTGTGTGTCTATTACTTACCCCATTTGTTGATTGTAACCATATCCATGCCCACCGATAGGATCGTTCCATGTTCTCTCAGTCCTTTTCGTTTGTGGCTTCGTCTATCATTGTCAATAATCAGACCGCTGGAGATACATTTAAGCCGTATATATTTTCAAAAAATCTCTTTTATAGATTCTGAGTTTAAGCTGAAAGTGTAGAGACGCGAAAATAGCCTTTTAATTCGACGCATCGAATGCAATATTTTGGGTTCGGATATTTCCTATCCTTTCCTTTGCGATATCTATGCGATCATTTGTGTACACTCATTTGAACATTATTATATTGTATTATTCAATTAATATATTCATGTTTGGCAAAATTTCAGTCCGCCTGTCTAAAATACACGGAAACACTGAGAGATATGAGAATCCTCAAGAAGTAATAAAATTATTTCAGTATAGAGTTCATAAAATGCATCACGCTTTTCTCCCGATATTTCTCCTAAACCCTCCAACTTCATGACAGATCGATGACGCAAAGGCAAACCCATTCCAATGCCTTATGACGTCATTGACAAAACCACCCCTTCCTTATTTTATCCTGGTTAGGAATCTTCCTAGCCCTAAAAAATTACGCGATACCGAGAAATTCACAGTTATAAAATATCTCCTAATGAGGTCCATTGCCAAAGAAAATTACACGAGAACAGTCACACTTTAAGAGTTAATGGTAGTGTTCCTGGGTGCACAGGGCCGGAGTAAGCGGGTGGCCACATGGGCAGCGGCCCATGGCGGCAAATTTTGCAATTTTTTTAAATGTAACCATAAAGAAAAATCGGATTCAGAAAAAAAATTACGAACGAGAAAAGGTGACAAAATCTCTCATTTCCTGAGAGTATATCTCTAATTTTGCCGTCCTTCTGTGATACAATAGACAGCACCTCTAATTAGTCAAGTTAAGACCAAGAGAGAAACCGAACGCGGAATTTGGCCTGGAACGGCGCAGCGCGGCGCAGAGAGCAATGATGACGAGAACGTGAAATGAAAAGGAGAAACCCTCGGCGCGGCGGTCGGCATGTAACACATTTTAGCGCCTACAAGACTGCATGAATACTTCACGCATTGCGTCAAACACAGTGCGTGCAGCAGCGGTCGGCCCGAAACGCATAGCGCATGTAAGACTGTAGGAATGCTTCACGCATTGCGCCAAACACAGTGCGGTCAGCGCGGCGCGGCAGCGGAAGTTAAAATTATTAAACCACATTTATGTTTGTTCTTTCATAATTTTTTCGTTCATTTCTTATGAATGGAAGGCCTTGTCCATACAGAGATAGGTTTACGGATCTTAACTTTCGCGCCAAGTTCCGTGAACTTTTGCTAGTAGTGTTGACAGGGCTTTCGCAAAAAATGTGACCAACACGAGTAAACGCGTCTTATACACCCCTCCCCCTCCGGCACCTGATGGTTTTTATTGGTGTTTCAAAACGAATGAGAAGGGGGCGGCAAAATACAGGCGGCCCATGGGCGGCAAGTAAGTAAATGCGGCCCTGTGGGTGCAGTGTCATTCTCTGCACATTCGCGCTAGGGAGGCATATGGCTTCCACGAAAACATGTAGGAGTGAACTATCATTTTCCTATTAAAATCCATCAAAAACATTAGAATTGTAAAATGAAAGTAGCATAATGAAAAATGAATTGAATTGTAATTACAGTAACAGATATCAAAATCGTCAGATAAAGTTTGAAATAATTTCCTGCGAAGCAAGATTTAAAGACAAGACTGACAAGAGGGTGTAGGTCACCAAATAGGTGACTGCTTCTGCGCGAAGGATGCCTTTTGGCCTACTTCAAACATTGAAGGCAAAATAATTAGAATAGAGACTACTTTTTCACCTCTTTCCGGGCTCATTTCATTCATCGAACAAGTTTAAGCTTACCATGTGGCTGTAAAGAGGTTACGCACATTCCTGGTTCGCCTTCAATTTTTAAGGTAGGCCAAACTGCATCTTCCGGGCAGCAATCGTTATTTATTCTAATGTTTGTGCCTCAAATATGTTAAACTTTACCTGAGGGTTTTTATGCTAACTCTATTTTCTATTCAAGCTTCTATTTTTTTCCTGAGGCCTCGTTCAAATTATAATTCTAAAATACCAAGTCCCGAAAATTCAAAAAAAATATTCGGCTTTTAAGCTAACTTTTTTTCGTCTTTAGCATTAGTGCGGCTATCGGCAATTTTTCCAGGGAGCCGGCAGCATGGGCGGTACCTGAGGATTAATAACTCGTGCCACTGTTTGGCCCTCCGCGCGGGTGCCAAATCGTGCAAAAATTACGATTTATTCAATACCTCCTGGACAGAGAGTACCTATACCGAGTCATCGGTTTTGCAGTTTGAAACACCCGGTCGCAGGAATGAACGGACCCTATTTGGGGAAACATGAAAGTTATTTTTTACCCTTAATAGTAAACTTTGCCTACTTCAAATAAAAACTCCCTGAATGCAGAAAATTCACTTTTTCACGTTAAAAATAACTTTTTCACAATCTTCCTTTGCTTTGACACTCTTCTCAGGGGGCGGTGGGCGGAAGGGGGTCCGAAAGGCTTCCTCCAGAAAATTTTCGAAGTTTAAAAGCATCTAATATGCAACTTGAGCCAATTTCGTCATGAAAAATTACCAGATACAAGCTTCCTTCCTTCGTCCTTCCTCCCCTTCCCTCTTCTTTCTCTCTTCCATTCTTTCTCCTCCTTCTTTCTGGCTAACGGGAGGGGCTCACGCCCCCTCCGCCCCCCCTTGGATCCGCCAATGGGGGCTTATGAGTAAATTCATAACATGATGCATTAACATTAACACTCTATCACATAAGGTCGGCAATATTTAGGTATCCTGCGTCTTGGGGGTATTGATTTATCGCATTTGAAATTCAAGAATATCATTGCCAAATTTGGAAACGCCGCGGTTAGGACAGTCCCACCACTGGCAGAGCACACGGCCCTGGCGGCTCCTCCCCTTTGGTTATCTGTTATTGTGGACCTGTGGTGAGTAGTCATAACATGGTCAAGTCTCTCGCCGACAATCGTAACCGGTGCCCGGTAGTGATATCCCGACTCAAATCGTCCGGCCGGCTCGATAAATCTTGGCGTTTTGTAATGGAAAAACTCAATAAAACGTGGGATGATGAGTGAACTTTCCTCTTATTTCGTTGGTAAAATCAGATCGTTTACTGTTAATTAGTTCTCGAGCAGTGGTGCCATCTCGCGGGCTCGCACTTCGAAAATGCCTTTATAATTTTGATAAAAATGACCAGTGGATCCGTGTCAAAATGAAACTGTTAAATTGTCTACTAACCTTGACTACCGTCAGCTAAACCTTCTACTAACATCAGCTGAGATCAGTAGAAAATTGGATTGTTTAAGTGACATTTTGACACTGTTCTATCAGTCATTTTAATCTAAGGTGAAGAGTACCCTAACACGACTCGAAGGTACGACTTGATCGACCAATTTTTTGCGAGTTATAAGTAGGCATTGAGCGCCCGAATGGTTTTTGGTCTCGTTACCAAAAACACCGGTAAAGGTAAAAAAGAGTGTTACAGAAACGGAATTTGGCAGCCTTGAATTGTACATCAGAGATTTATATGAAATATTTAATGAAATTTCATGAAGATGCTGAAGTTAAGAGCAATAAATGAAAATTGACGAGTCACTTGGTCGTAACTATCAGTTGTTAAAAAAATCGAGTTGTTTACATGGATCGACATACTTAGTAAGAATTCTTTTGTGCTTAAAATTGGTTATGATACATTACATCAGGCCACATCATACATACACACAGGATACACATCAGTGCGCACATTATCCATCAGAGTTTTATAATTTACAAAATACGCAGAAGGCAATGGAGTTGTCGTATGCCTTTCCCTTAATTTCTCGAATCGATGAAAATGTAGCACGTGTTTTTGAAAGGGTGCATTATACGGTGGGCTTCGAGGTGGAAACGCTCTTGGCGACAGGAATCCTGCATGGCCAGAGGTCCAATACATGGCAATTGTCCGCAAATTGTTCAAATCGCGGATAGACAGATCGCGGATGATAGAGCCTTAACTGAATATCTAGGCGCCCCAAATGGCTTCTGAAAGAAATAATTTTTAAATGAGTTTTGAAGTTGACGCTAGCGACAATAGGAATTCAGGCTCAAGGTCCGGTTTGAGTCGCGTATAAACAGATCGCGGATAATGGAGACCTAAGTGAATATCTTATGAATGAAGTGAATATCTCCGAATGGCTTTGGAAAGATAGAATTTTTCGGTGAGTTTCGAGGTAGGAGCTCTAGCGACCACATGGATTCAAGTCAGAGGTCCAGTAAGAATCGCGAATAAACAGATCGCGGATAACGAAGACTCAACCGAGTATCTATCCTGAATGGCTTTTAAGGAGTAGAATTTTTCGGTTTTGGGATGGTAACTCTCGTGGCACCGAGGATTCGGGCCAAAGGTCCATTACACGACAGTTGACCGAAAATAGTCCGAATCGCGGACTAACAGATCGCGGATAATGGTAACTTAATTGAATATCTTAACGCTTCGAATGGCTTGTAAAAGGTAGAATTTTTCGGTTTTTGAGGTGGGAACGCTATTGGCAACGAGGATTCGGGCCGAAGGTCCATTATATGACAATTTTCCGCTAATAGACAGAAACGCGGGTAAACAGATCGCAAATAATGGGGACTAAAGTGAATATCTCAACGCCCCGAATGGCTTGTAAAAGGTAGAATTTTTCGGTGAGTTTTGGGGTGGGAACGCTAGCAGCAACAGGGATTGAAGCCAGAGGTCCAGTGGGAATCGCGGATAATGGAAACTTGATTGAATGTCTTAACGAGGATTCGGGCCGGAGGTCCATTACATGACAATTCTCCGCAAATAGACGGGATCGCGGAAAAACAGAACGCGGATAATAGGGACTAAACTTTTATATCTTAATTCCCCCAATGGCTGTTGAGAGGAAGAATTTTTCGGTTTTTGGGTTGGGAACACTGGTGTAAAGAGGATTCAGGCCGGAGGTCCTTTACATGACAAGTATTCGCAAATAGACAGAATCGCGGATAAACACATCGCGGATAATGGCAATGTAATTGAATATTTTAACGCCCCGAATGGCGTGTAAGTAATAGAATTTTTCGGTTTTTGGAGTGAAAACGCTAGCGACGACAGGGATTCAAGCCAGAGGTCCAGTGGGAATCGCCGATAGACAGATCGCGGATAATGGAAACATAATTGAATATCTTAACGCCGCGAATGGTTTGTAAGAGATAGAATTTTTCGGTTTTTGGGGTGGGAACGCTAGTGGCAACAGGGAGCCGGGCCGGAGGTCCATTAGGTGGCTACTTGAATATCACTTACGTATTCCCGACGAGATAATTCAGTCCTCAAGCGGCCGGCTCGGCCCCGGCCCGTTGTCGGCGAGTTTACGAGCCCGGCCGGCCGGGGAGCCGAGTGGTGGATTCTTTGAACTGCGCCTGCGCAGCCCACGCACGGCGGCGGCGGCGGCCAGGACGGCGCTCCGTTTGAAGTCAATTAAACAGCTTCTCACACCGATCAATCAGGTGCTGGCCTCGGATTTCGCGCCCCGCGACAACCGCGCAACCTCCGCCGGGACCCCGCGTCGCTTGGGCCGTTTCGCCCGGGCCCGAAATCAATTAGCCGGAGCGAAAAAAATTGTCGCCGTAACAGCTCCTCTTTTTCACCTTTGGTGCGGCGGTGGCGGCGGCGCACCACCGCGACGCGACGGGTGTCGGGTGTGACGCTGACGGCTCGCGCGACGCCTGGCTCCTCCTGGTCCTCCCCGCGGCCGCCAGGTGGTGCTGGAAATCGCTCGCGTCGCCGGACCTCGCGTCTCACCGAAAAAGGAGCTCCTCCAGGTGTCAGGAATTTGCGGTATAAAAACTTATTAAGAATTTGCAGGTGTCTGAAATTTGATGGATTTCGTGCTTAAGTGGTAACTACTGAGTGAACTGAACACGAGGATACCCTTGGTTCATGAGTTTAACAATTATTGGTGAAGATATGACAAAATGATCTAATCTGCTAAAATACGTGTGTTTAAATGGGAAATGCCGGCAGATGACGTCACTAGGCGATGCATTTTCGCTTTTTTAAATCTATTTTTACATTAATTTCCATATAAAAAAAATATTATGGAAAATACTGTGAAATCATCTTTTTAAGCACTTTCAGATGAAGCAATAAAAATTTTGCATGCAAATTCGCCATTTCCTTATCCAAGTTTGCAAGAAACACGATGGTGCCACTGGTTTTTTCTGAAACAAACTCCAAAACGCAGAAAAATCTCACAAAGGTGAAGCCGCAATGGAGGGGATATCCCACGCTATCTTGAGAGTACACCTCTAAATTGAGTCAAAATCTCCATGCAAAGATAGGGAGCAAATACATTACCACGGTTGTCACTTTGTTTGGCGACTCCAAAACTGAAAATACGGCAACCCTGCTAGTGTGCTTGTTCCCTATCTTTGCATGGAGGGTTTGACTTGGTATAGAGGTGGACTCTCGGGGTAGTGTGGGATATCCGCTCTATTAGGGCTTCACATTTGAGAGCTTTTTTGAGTTTTGTAGTTCGCTTCGAAGGAAGCCGGTGGCACCATCGTGTTTTTCGCAAAATTCTTCGTAGGAATCAGTATTTCAATCGCAAATATCCGAGACAGGTAAGAGCAATATTCAATGATTGCGGCGAACGTGCCTGAATTGTCTTTCAGTCTTAAAGAAAAAGGTACTGTCCTGATCTCTTTGGAGACGACAGACAGACTCTTTGGCAACAGGAATCCTGCATGGCCAGAGGTCCATTACATGACAATTGTCCGCAAATTTTTCAAATTGCGGATAGACAGATCGCGGGTAATAGAGACTTAACTGAATATCTAAGCACTCCAAATGGCTTATGAAAGGTATAATTTTCAAATGAGTTTTTAAATGGCCTGTAAAAGGTAGAATTTTTCAGTTTTTGGGGTGGGAACGTTGGCAATGAGGATTCGGACCGGAGGTCCATTATATGACAATGTTCAGCAAATAGACAGAATACGAACAGACAGTGCTACAAGAGGAGACAAAGTCTGATTGGCTATCACTCCTACGTCTCTGATTTTCGTTTCTGCGTCTGAACTTTCTGCATTTTCCACGGGCTGATTTAGTGGCGACGTCGCTTTTCCGATTCTCGACGCACCTACGTCCTTTCGTCCCAATCTCGCGTCCGGTTATACACTCTGTTTTCTCGGGAAGGGACGCTGTGTGCAGGAATTTCTGAACCATACCATGAACCGTTAAATTGGACCCTGAGAAGGGACAGGGCCGGCAACAGTGGCGCTACCCGCCGGGCCGGGGCGGCTCTCGCGTGGGACAGAGGGCGGTTTGGCAACAATGGTGGCGACAGTCGGCGTGGTGTGGAGGCTAGATGATACTAGCCATTATCGCGGCCGCGGCATCCTTTTGACTCCGTTTCCCTCTTTCCCTCTTTCCCTCTTTCCCTCTTTCCCTCTTACACACGCACTTTTCCCGCGCGGCTCCCGCCCCCCGGCCCCCCCCCCCCGGTGCGCCGGTCGCCGCTACTCCCAACAAACGCCTTTCAGGTAAGGACGCAATAAAAATGGCAAAATATTTGCTTAATATTGTCGTCAAAACAGCCGTCGCAGGGTTTGCAAAAGGAGCCACCTCGTCCCGCGCTATGAAGGAGTTCGATCCGGGAGGAATCGCGCCGGTCCATTCAGAGCGGCACCCAAACAATCATAACCGCCTATTATTTATTCTGGGTCCCTCTATCTAGACGGCGGGCTGATTATTGAAATTGATAGACAAAGCGATAGACAAAGAAGACCTAGGGCACATGAAGCGATCCTATTGGGTGAAACGGGTGGTTGTTGTAGACGAAGGAGAAAATGATAGACTACCTATAAGGTATCTCGTCGGTTACCGTCAGTTAGTCAATCACTGATATCCTTTGTCCATTGTAACCATCCACCTCCAGCAGTAGGATCACCTTATTTTCAGTTTGACCTCTTTGGCTATAGCTTTGTCTATCAATTTCAATAATCAGCGCGCCGAAGATTCTGAAGACCCGTATAATGGCGGCCTTCATCGTTGATAACTTTCATAAGAGGCGAATTTCCGCAATCGAACATGACATCGTTGGCTGAAGTGCAAAACCGCGTTCTCCAATGCCGCATTTCAAAATTTTCGCGCATGTTTTACTTTTTCAAACAGGAACGAGTCAACTTTGTAACTTGAAATTTATGCAGAATATTGTCCCAACTGAGAGTAAAAATCTAGGTAGTTTTCAAGATATTACGTTTCTAACTTTCCAAAGAAAAAATAATTTATTATAGGAAATCTGTGACCCTGCAAACAGAAGGTACATGGCTTCGCACTTCTCACAAACGGAGGTGCGGGGTTTCGCACTTAGGTCATCGATTTTTCTTGTTGAATATTCAAGAAAAACGAGTAGGTAACAACCATGTCATGTCACCGAGAGAGTCGTAATGATCAAATTTTCCGAATCGAGTTATCTCTTCTGAATGATTTTACTTATCGGAAAAATCATCTTGATTATTCAAGGAATAATAGGTTCATAATTGAGATAAAATTGCAACGTCGCAAATCGATCAATCGGCACGAATCAGCCGGACAGTGAATACATAACTTCTGATGGCTGCTATCGTGAGCATATTTTCAATGAGTTGTATCAAAGCACTGCTGTGATCTACTGAGAGCTCGCAAATAATGATTCGCCTTCATTCGACCGGTTATACTAAAACACTTCACCGGAGTTCGAATAGTTGCGCGTGAAGATTGCTATGCAAAAATGAAGGCGCCTATTGTGAAGAGTTGGGCTTCAGTGGACCACCAGACTCGCGGCAATTTTAGACACTGCAACGCTTGCTTCTTCATCCAAATTTTACGTCGAGCACTAATACATTTTTCCACTCAAACATCTTCCGGTCTATTTTCTAAAAACTTTTTCTGTAGCTACTGTTTTCTTTAGTAACAGCTATTAAGGTGATTCAGACAAATTTGAATGGCCAAGTCCGAAAAAAACCCTTCGCTGAGGGAAAGAAAAGCCGAGAGGCAGCAACCCTGATTGAGAAGGATAGATTTTAATAATTATTTCTAATTATTTTTGGCACTTGCCATTAAGACGTCACAAAGAGACTGGCTGACAGTGGTACCAACGTTGTTACCTTTTTTCTGTCTTGGAAATTTAAGTGATTGAAAACTCCATGGAGAGATTCGTTTTTTCCCGCAAAATTCGCCACTGTTGACTCAACTGGAGGTCAAAACATTTTTTTAAAAACGAGATGGATAAAAAGTTGCACCTGCCCCCCCCCCCTCCCACAAAAGAAAAACCTCGAATTTTTGGAGATGATTGGTTTTCTTAATAAATAGTGCAATTAATGAAACTATGTAATTTCACGAAATGTAAATGAATGCGTGATGAAAGCGTGAATATAACCTATATATTCTTGCAGGAATTGAATCAAATGCACTTACGTTCCAGCAAGTCGGCGAAACTGGGTTTTGTCCATTTAAATGTATGTAAAACAATCGTAATATATCAAGGTAATACATCGATGTATTGAATATATCACCTAGAATCGATTATTTTAAATTAATTTAAATGGAGGAAAAAAGGGTTGCTGCCTTGCCAAAATCACCACTCATTGGAAGATTTATGTTGTTATCAGCAGATGTGTCAATAATTAAGATAGAATTGCAACGCCGCAAATCGATCAATCGGTATGAATCAGTTGCACAATATACACATAACCTCTGATAGAAACCACCGTGTGCATGTTTTCATTCAGGTGTATGAAAGCAACGCTGTGATCAACTGAGAGCTCGCAAGGAATGATTCGCCTTCATTCAACCGGTTATACCAAAACACTTCACCGGAGTTCGAATAGTTGCGCATGGAAATTGCTACGCAAAGATGAAGGCGCCTCTTGTTAAGAGTTACGCTTCAGTAAACCACAAAAAAGGTAAGATATCAAGCATCGCGACGCATGATTTCTCGTTGTAATTTCACGTAGAACACGGTGGAAACATCGAAAATTTCCAAAACCTCAATTTTAGGTTTAAAAAAATAGTTTTCACACAGCACCGGGCATTCATTATTACACTGTCTAAAACATTTGACTTGAATTAGGAACTTGAGCGATGATATAAATCAGTTACTAACGCCTTGTTCTTTTTACGTGTGACATATTCATGTGAAGAATCATATGAGGTTAAAAGGTTTTGTCCATTTTTCACCGCTGAAGAATATTGGTTTTGCTTCGTTTCGACGTGAAGAAACCCATGAAATTAGGAGAGAAAAAAAAATCCAATTTTTGGTTCGAATTTTATGGCTATCCCTTCTTTATGGCATTCGATAAGGTATCATTGGACCGGATCGACCTGTGCAGACTGAAAAATATAGTAAAGATAGAAACTTTTGCTTCTAAGGCTCTTTTCCCCTTCACTTCGCCAAAAATCAAGCGATCGTTTGAATGCCAGTGACAAAATTCAGCCTAACTTTAACGTACGTTGCCTGATTTCCTTTTATGCTCTAGTTTTTACAAGAAAATTTTCGACCCTTCATATTGCTTGATTTTCCCGTGAAAAATAGAAACATGTACAGAGCCTAAACACAGTAAAATGTGAGTGGGTTTATTCTAAAAAGAGCGCTACTACATTTCAACATTGTAACATTTCTACTTGCTATAATTGTATTTTTCCTTGGAAACTGTTGGACATTTTTTACTGTAAACACTTCTTAAAATTATTAAAATTTTGGACTGAATTCAATGTCATGCAAAAAATTGAACTGATTGAGTCAATTTTACAATCTTGAATGGTCCCTTTGTCTGATCCTTTTGTTTGAAAAATGACAATGCGAACGACTGGAACTCTGGAGATAAGTCGTTTTTCGACTTGAACGTTGAACGACTTCCGCCGATGTTAATCTTACGGATCTTTTTTTTTTTAAAAAAAAATTGTTAAAAGAAACGGAGAAAATTTTTGTCCAAGTTGTGTCAGAGGGAAAAGTTGTTTTTTGTGTCCTATTTGTAGCGACCACTCCCAAACCTTTTTTTTAACGAAAAAAAAAAATTCTGGAGGTAGGTCATTTCTGAATAAAATAGTTAATGTCCGAGTAAGTGCGCACTATGGGTGAAAATCGTAGATTTCCCGAAAAATGGCAACAGGGAGAGGTGGATTCACTCGCACGTCGCTGGCTGGACCACAGAGCAAGCCCAAAGCTCGCGCCGTGGGCCAAGAAGCGGCCAACAGCAGACCGGGAGCCGGCTCCAGCATCGGCGCTGCCAACATCCACGAGACAAACGAATTCCCAACGAGATAAAAAAAACGATCGTGCTCTTAAAAACCGGAAGTGGAAAAATCCGTCCACTTGGGCATCAGAAAATCAGGGGGCGAGGGATGGAGAGAGTAAAAAAAAATTAATGACAAATGCAATGTATGTGGAATAAGTGTATACAACTTCCATCCCTGTCCATTTAAAAGAGCTGCTTCTCAGCAGAGAAAAACTGAATTATGATTCAAAATGATGGAGACGACAGGTTCACCCATAAATTATCATCTTCCTACGGCTAGGGTCTAAGAAGTTTGCTAATGACACGGGAAGAGAATATCGAGAGTCACTTAGAGTTTGAATTTGTAATGATTTTGAGTTAAGAATTTTAATTTTGGAGGAAATGCTCTCTCATTCCAATTGGATGGGCCACTGCGATTTTTTTAAGATCCAGCAACCTTCTTAATGAACAATACGAGAATGTAGATTAAAGGACTTTCCTGACAAAACTTGAAGACACGCAATTCTCGGCAGCACGCAGCGGTACAATTTGGATGGTGATGCTCACGAGAAAATTTTTAAGCCCCAAGTGCATTTCTGCTCGACTCTGTTGACTTTTTGGATAGTGAAAGAGTCTTTGGGAACAGTAAAAACTCGTTGGCAATTTTCCGGAAAAAAAGTTGGGGAAAATTCATTGTTGGGCAAAAAACTTGAATTTTCTCCGAGCCATCGCCCTTAAAATTGAAAAACTTCCTTTGCAATTGGCCCATGCGTTTGCTATATGATGAGTCAATACACTACCTTGTACAATCTGTTTGACGAATTAGAAGCACCTTGAAAAAATTTTCTTACAAACTAAATTTTTACGAACTACAGAATTTTGAATATTATTTTTATAATATTCTTGTGTAAATATTTAAAGAATTACTCAAAAATTCAGTAAGATTTTAAATATTGTAAAAAATAGCATAAATGCGACTTCACAATATTTGTAAAACAGATTTAACGACAGTTGAGAATATTTTATTATTATTTCAGAAATATTTTGGTTTTGCTGAATGTACCCATCAGCACAGTGGTATACAACGCCGTATAAACATGGGATTGAAGGCAAAAACAGTTAATCTTCACGACTTTTTCTACATTTAATGTCGTCTTTAAACCTGAGAGCAAGGCAGGGAGCAGGGTGCTTCCGTTTTTGTGGTGTGTAGATAATCAACGCAAATACAAATAGTACCCTGAAAGGCACTCGCGGTCTGGACACTGGTCGACCCAACTTTTCAGAAAATCCTCCCCCTTTTGCGGGATCTTAGAATGATTTCGCTTTAATTGATTTCTTGGAGCATCCCTTTATGTGGAGAATTAAGACATCTTGGGTTACAGAACCTTAAATCCTTGTGATAATTTTACGGTTCTCACGATTTGTAATGATTATTAAAAAACCCATTCCGGTGTTTCTTTCCCCTATTCCCTTCTTTATTGCTTATGCCCCATCGTACTCCATTCCCTAATCCATCCACTTTTACACTTTTTAAAACCGTCCAAAATGTGATTTTCACTTTCGTGGCGGACGAATGTGTTTCCTGATTTCTTTATCGAGAGATATTCCTCAATTTTTCAGTCCTGATTACAGGGCAGGAATTGTTATTATTTGGTAATTATTAGTTTGATTTAACTTAAATTTTAATAAAATAAAAATGGAGACTAAAAAGACAACAAAAATAAAAATATTAATATTCCAAATGGACTCCGGTGTAATGAGAAGATCATTGGAGGATCTTTGGAATATCTGATGGCGTTCAGGATATTCTGAATACAGACTCTCACGCATGTCTAAATGTAGAACCTTAGTTTGTAGTTAGGTGTATCATTATTCCTTCGATATATGTATGTTGTAAACTTTAACCATCGAGAGCCACCTTAGGCTAAATGTCGAGTTTCGCAATTCCAACATCGACATTTTGTCAAAAATTTACGTTGTTCCGCTATGATGAAACGCGGATTAACACAGCGGCCCAACATTTTTGACAGTGATTGTATGTCGCTACATCTCAGAATCTAACTCTACCCTTAAAGCGATAGAGTGCAAAAATATCAACGAAAATTGAAATATTAGCGCGTGAAAAACAATAATGAATGTCGTTTTATCTGAAAATCGTACGTTACCAGTTATGCGTTAAAATGTAAAAAAAATGTTAACAAAAATTGAAATTTTTGCGTGGGAAAAGCAAGGATGTACATCGTTTCACCTAGAAAACGTACTCTACCAGCTATGCCTTAAAATGAGTCGTTTTATATCAAAATCTAACCTTATCCCTCATGCGTCAAAATCAGTGTTCGAAACTCATCTTTGAGTTGCAGGAGCCATGTGGCGCATCAAGCTCGATTTTCAGGGGCCATTGAAGATTTTTTAAGGGCCAGATTGACTTCTTGCCTATTTATCACGGCGCATTTAGTGAAAAGTTAGACGCAGGATGCTTTATTACAGAACTAGTAACTGTAACTTGGGGGAAATTTCGAAAATTCACCAAACAGAAAAATTAGAATTTTTTTGAAGGGGGAAGGGGAAATTTTTAAGAGCCACGTTGGCGCAGAGCCTTCATTTTTTACCGACCGATTTTTTGGGCGCATTTGGCGCGTTGGCGTCTGTGAGTTTCGAACACTGGTCAAAGTGCATAAATTTTAAAGAAAATTAAAATATTGGTGTGTGAAAAATAAGTATGTGCGTCGTTTTGTTTAAAAATCTTACTCTACCAGTTGTGCGTTAGAATTCAAACATTTTAACGGAAATTGAAATATTTGCGTGTGAAAAATGAGTTTAAGCATGATTCCGTTTGATGAAACGGCGTGAAACAAAGTCCACACGGAGGTGAATTTTTTCTGAAAGCAAACCCCTCTCGAACACGTTGCTTTTCCTGGAAGGGTAGCTTGGAGGGACTCGACTTTCCCCCCAAAAAGCGTGTGAAAAGGGGGATTTGGGGCGCACGAGCCGGCAGCGGCGTGGGGCACCCAATAGTCGGCAGCGGCAGTCGGGGCAAAACTAATTGTTTAGCGTGAATGCCTTTGATCTCGCCGCCGCGCCGCTTTGAAGTCGCCGCCGAGCCCGTCAAGTCGGCTACATCAAGGAGGCCTCTAATTCGATTTCCTCACTTTGCTTACAATTTATTAATAATCTTAATATAAATTAGACTTATTATGTTATGATGCTGAGTCTACAATCTACAGTGCCAGTCGTCCGTCCGTCGACGGACATCGCGGCCTCCGTTTCGCTTTTCGCTCGTCCCTCGCGGCCCCGCGACCTCCACGCAACCCGCACGGCCTATTGCGACACCTCCGAGAAAATTTTACACCTCGCGCGATATTTCACGAGAGATATTTTGTGGGATAGCGATAGAGGCCGTTTTTGGGCGTACCCCTGCTGGATTTCCTTGATTGGAGAGGACAAGGCGCATAAGTGCAGTTTTAGAAAACATTGAGAGATTAATGTTTTCGAGTAAAACTAGTCTTAATGCAAATTTTACACCTCGCGCAATATTTCACGAGAAATATCTTGTGGGATAGCGATAGAGGCCGTTTTTGGGCACACCCTTGCTGGATTTCCGAAGTTGGAGAGCTTGGAGGACAAGGCGCATAAGTGCATAGTTTTAGAAAAAATTGAGAAATAAATGTATTCAAGTAAAACTAGTCTTGACGCATATTCTCTGAAAAATTGGCTCTTAAATTCCAATTTGTAAGCATCAAAAAGTCAGTTTGAACTTTCTTTTTGCCATAAGGATCCGAGTAATTTCGAAACTTCAAACACGTATTTCTCGAGATAGCAATAACTGCACTTATGCGCCTTGTCCGGCAAGTCCCTCAATGCTACGATATTTTGCTCATTGAAGGGCAATAGTATACGAAATGCATTATGATTTGGTCATTTACGGTCTCTCTCTGGGTATAGTGCTGGCCAGAACATGTATCTAGAGGCCGCTTTTGGCGGAATAGGCGGATTTTTCCACATTCGACCACAATCCATCGAAACACAAATTTAGCGCCAAACTCAGCCTCCTGGCCCACGTTTAGGCCAGTTGACCCAAAAATGTCCTAATCATTGTGCATTCCATAAAATGTAGACCTTCAATGAGCAAAAAATTGTCGAGTTTAGGAAATCCAGGGTGAGCCCAAAACCACCCCCCATCAACGCTCCTGCTTTCGGAAATGTACGTATGATATTGGAAAATAAAATATGCAAATCGAATGATGAAAAGAACAGATTTTTCACTCAAATGCTGAAGGTATATTTAAATGCGCTAAATATTTAGACCTATACGAAACGTCAAGAAAGATACCAGGCTGTGCTTTGATTTGAAATACTTCTTGGAGAGTACAAAATATGGAAACGCAGCATGGCAAAATCGCCGCTCAATCAAACATTAGACTATCCGGTAAAAGCCCATTGAAAAGTTTCAAGAATATCATCGTGAATTGAAATTAGAACGCTGTGACACGTTTCAGGATTTTAGCATTACTACATATGATCTACTTCTTACTAGCATCTACTTATGATGTCAACTCGTTGACGAAAAGTACCTATTTATACGGCTACATTTCAAGCAACTATTCGAACGCTGGAGAGTTTTTTAAGTATAGACACCGAAATGAAGGCGCAGTGTCCTCAGCCAGCCTTCGGCAAATCGCGATCGCATCATTTCTAGGTTGCCCTTTCTGCGTAAATGCGTCTTTGTATACTTCACTTTTCTAGCAGTAAATACGTAAGCGCGGATCCGCCTAAAATGTTTTTTCTTCTACATTTTTCTCTTCTTTTTGGTAGAAACTGGAAGCTAATGTATGATTTCCCAATTGCCACTCATTGCATCTAGCATCCTCTGATTTCCACTCCATTCGATGCACCTTTTATGAAGAGTTTACCTCATGTGCAGCAATTTGAGGCACAGCTGAACGGATATTAGTAGTAAGGAGCCGAATTTTCGGGATGGATTTCAAAACCACTTATCTTCAGTGGACGATTTAATCATGATTCGCCATTTTGGATTTTACGCAAAAATGTGGTCCCTCTCTCTGCTAAATCAAGTTAATTCCCCTGATTCAAAATCTAAATGCTAAGGTCAACTCACTCTCTGCAGAATAGTATTGTAAAATATAATAATAATAGTTAGCACATTTAGTTGTCTGGCCACATTTTGTGAATTTCAATGGGGAACTTTTATTAAGTCGATCTAAAAAAAACTTTCTCATAAAAAATAAATTTTCAATTTCTTCTAATTTAAATATCAAGATATGAGTTCTCTTAAAAAAAAAAAAAAAAAACCTGAAGACGTTTTGATTTTGCGAATACCTACATCTAAATAATAGTTCAATCGAAAGATTTGTGAGTCCATTGATTTATATTCAATCATGCGTTTCATTTTTCGGAAAATTTAAGAAGGGGACCAATCCCCTTGACCCGTGCAATGGGGGCCCGGGCAGCCGTAACGCGAAGCGACATGAGTCAGGAGCGAGGATTTTCAAAAATGCCCCCACGCCACGTGCGAGGAGGCATTCGGTTGCTCCTTTGACGTAACGTCGTATCTCAATTTCCACATGAACCCTGTCCTCCATATAAATTCATGCTTCCTGGGGCTCATCTGGAATTTGAAATACGCCCTAACGTCAGAAGAGCGACAACTTGGTAGCCGGGAGATTTTTTGCAGCTCTGAATAAGCATTCTTGGTGGCGTGACAAAGGGGCATTAGTGCCCTTTATGGTTAGCAGGAAAAAAACCGGAAGTTTGGCATTGCTCGGAAGCGTTTGACACTTCTCCACCGCCGAGCACTTCCCGCGGAGATATTGCAGTGCGGGTGCGCTTGCGGGCCGCGAAATTCGCCATGAGTCACTCCTGGTGAAAAAAGGACGCATCAGAAACGGTGTCAAGGTTGAAAAGTTAATTTCAAAAGGTGTTCTGATTTACATTTTGTCATATTTTTCTTTATTTTTTTTTTTTTTTTAAAAAAATATTTCATTTCCATTTCCACTATTTCGTCCCCCGCCTATCCCCCTTTTCGATTCCGAAACGTTTGGATCGTTCCGGAGCTCTTGTAAGATCTTTCCGGAATCTTTCGGATCCTTCCGAAATCAATCTGAAATGTCAAATGTCACTGCCGTGCTGAGAAAAAACATCGTATGAACATTCAGGCGTCGCTAAATTTTCCCCGGTAATAATTTATTTTCGAAGAAAATTATGAAGTTTGTTCTTGAAATTTTCGGATACTTTCAGTTGAAGTGCGAAAAAATTACGAGAAGAACCACTTCGGAAAAATAAAGAATCGAGAGGTAAAATCTGTTAATATCCACTTATCCACTAATGATTAGTTTTCAAAATAATTAGCTAAATTTTCTAAAAATTTTGATCGAAAAAGGTGGATTAATCAAACTTTGCTCGGGAAGGGCACCAGTGCCATTTTTTGATGGATTAGATACCCAATCTTTCCAGTGTCTCTCGCCCTCGCAGCTTGTCTTTCTTAAGTTTTTCCTTAAATTTTCTTTCTCATACGTCAACGATAATAAAAACTAGGGGGCTTACGGCTCCTCGCCGCTAAGCAGTCCAACCTCCAGTCCAGTTAATCGAAGAAGAGCGGGTTCATCCAGAGATTATCACTTGTCGTTTAGCCGCAAAAATCATGGAAATCGCTGAGTAGAATGCTAAAGTGACCTGTGGCGAAAAGTAAAAATGTAGAGGGTTAGAGAGCTTATCAAACTCAAAGTGCCCAGAAGTGAGCATGACGGGCTTACTGGCCGGCATGTGTATTTACACGGGTTTCAGCAACAAGTATCATTTCGCTTCGTTTCACAGCGCCCTGCGCCAAATTCTTCTAGTCTAATTGCTCGAAAATTTCCAATTAATTGGCTCATTAGGGCCTTTCATGTATCGCCGCTTCTTCTCATCATCTCATCGTGTCACACCGCCCTGTAGCTCTGTCATTTTGCCCATCTCGATTTTCCTTTGAGGATCTCCAAATCAACGCACTCTCCGGCATCAAACGTTGAAGATTTTCAAACAATAGTCAAAGTATCCTCACTGAGAAAAAGCTATGGTTTATAAACCTATTAGTGGTAAATATGGAACACCTATAATAGTCGTAAATAAACTAATGATTCTCGGTCTGTGAACCATACTAAGGTCTCTGTACCTAATTAAGGTACAGAGACCATAACTAAGGTATACAGGGTGATCCAAAAGTCCCTTCCACCCCCTCTAACTTTTTACCTAATTGAGGTAAAGATTTGAAACTTGGGAGATATTCCTAGGTCAAAGGGAGCTACTTTTTGGCCCCCCTAAAATTTTCAGGGGGGCCCCCCTTGGGGGGGCAACGGCCCCCAACTTTTAATTTTCAAATGGGAAGACCCCCTTTGTGATAGCTCGTTCGAAAGAGCATAAAAAAAGAAAACTTTTCGCGCAAACCCGAAGTCAATATCTCAAACCGTTTCAAAATGGCGGCCGGTTAAAGTTCAAAATGGCCGAAAATTCACACCGGTTATTTGTCGATGGATTTGCGCGAAAATCGGTATGTAGGGGTATTTTGACACGAGAAAAACGAATTTGACGTTAGATTTTCAAAAAAACCAAAATTTCAAAAATGGCCACCGGTTAAAGTTTAAAATGGCCGAAAATTGTCACCTCGGTTTTTTGCTGATGGATTTGCCTAAAACTTGGAATTTGAGAGTATTTTGGCATAAGATAAACAAATTTGAACTTACATTTCTAAAAAGATCAATTTTTTGTCATTTTGAACTTTAACCGGCGGCCATTTTGGAAATTTCGGTTTTTTTGAAAATCTAACGTCAAATTCGTTTTTCTCGTGTCAAAATACCCCTACATACCGATTTTCGCGCAAATCCATCGACAAATAACCGGTGTGAATTTTCGGCCATTTTGAACTTTAACCGGCCGCCATTTTGAAACGGTTTGAGATATTGACTTCGGGTTTGCGCGAAAAGTTTTCTTTTTTTATGCTCTTTCGAACGAGCTATCACAAAGGGGGTCTTCCCATTTGAAAATTAAAAGTTGGGGGCCGTTGCCCCCCCAAGGGGGCCCCCCCTAAAATTTTAGGGGGGCCAAAAAGTAGCTCCCTTTGACCTAGGAATATCCCCCAAGTTTCAAATCTTTACCTCAATTAGGTAAAAAGTTAGAGGGGGTGGAAGGGACTTTTGGATCACCCTGTATGTGCTATTATTATATGTAGAGGTACTACTATTAGTGGTGTTCCATATTTACCTCTAATAGGTTTATAAGCCATAGTTTTTTCTCAGTGTACGTGGATAATAACCCGTAATTAGCATTAAAAACATGGTACCAACTTGCCTTCTACACGTAGATGCTTATCTTTGGAGGGGACAGTGGAAGCTGGATTCATACACAAATGGTTACGAAGGTTGCGCACATCCCTATTTCGCCTTCAATTTTCGGAGTAGGCCACAAACCACCCTCCGTGCATTGATAGTTTACCCACACGACCATTTGTTTCTTGCGTTGTCTACAATAATCTTAGCGATCGTAATGAATTACGTCCAAATGTAACTAAAGATTTTAATACTGTCCCCGTCAACCAGACGAAGCCTCTGTTATTCGTGGAAAATGTGTGTAGTATGAAGGGAATATTCACTCTCGTGTTTTTGATGGAAAAAAAACAAAGTTTTCCCGACGTGGGTATGTGCAAAGAACGTCTTTTCTAGTTTGTTTCAGGCGTTTTCAGAATGTGAGATTCTTCTGGGCAGAATAAAAATCTGAAAAATGATGCGGAAGGGAACTGAATTCAGTAGAGATGGGCCAAGTTTTTGACCACTCCAATGAACAGTTCAATAATGATACGTGATCTCGGATTGCACTCAAAAACTCGGCTTGCCATACCTACTCTGTCCATATCGTACCACCGTCTTCGACGAATAGACCTTAATTTAAGTGCTAGGTACCAGGAGCTTAAAATATCGAACCAAAAGAGAACTGTGGTACTTCGGAGTTCGCAGTTTCAAAAACGTGGTTTTGAAAATGACTTCTTCCGTTCAGGGCACGGAGTTGACCCAAGCCGCTCGCAACTCATCCTTCAGACGAGAGTTCCCTGTCCAAATCTGAAAATCCGATTCTTTGACCCCACTTGAGCAAAGTAGCTCTACCGAAAATGTTGCCCTCCTGCGGGTCGGTTTTGAAATTGATAGATAAAGCTATAGACGAAGAGTACAAAATGGATATGGAGGGATCCTATTGGTGGCAGCGGGTGGTTGGAATAGACAAAGGAGGTAGGTAATAGACTAACTAATGGCAACCCACAAGGGATCCTATGGGTAGTCGAGCATTTTCTCGCTAGTCTATAAGAACCACCCATCTCAACCAATTGGATCTCTCCATATTTTCTATATCTTCTTTGTCCATCACTTTGTCTATCAATTTCAATAATCAGCCTCCTGGATTGAGGGGTCTTTTCTCGCGGACGGTCACTCATCTCCTTTTTTTCCCGCGCCTCTTCCAATCACATTCCAAATGCGATAGGTTCGACGAAAAGCACTCATTTTCGCTCTCGAGATTTCATTCACTCTTCGAGTGGGCTCCTCCCCGGGTGCGGTGGCGTAAAAGCGGACGGGTTGGGCGGTTGGGCGCGGGGCCGAATTTAGGAAGCGACGCACAATGGACCGAATCAATGGGAGAGGTCGGACATGAATTTTTTGACTGAAACTGCAAATTTAGATGTTTATTTTGTCATATTTCAAATTACGAGGGTTGCTTCTTGAAGATACGAGAAAACCAATGGGACCATTTTTAGGACCTCGAAATTGTGTAAACCGGAGTTTTGAGCTTTCAAAGTTTCCAAATTTTGTCCGACCTCTCCGATTGACTCGATCCACAGTGCGACGGGAGGAAGCGGTCCTAATGGTGAGAAAAACGAGCGGAATGAAATTAACTCGGAGCGAACGAGCGGTTTCGTGGCATCGGGCCCGGCCGGGAAAAATCACGGAGCGACGGACGTACGAAATCCGAAATCCGAAATCCGATTGACGAAGGCCCCGGACCAGGGCGGGGATGGAAGTGAATGAAGCAGGAAGAGCGCCGCGGCGAGGGGTACACAGGGGCCGGCGCGGGGGGCGGGCACGGGGGCCGGGGGGACGGTGGAGTGGTCTATCCTTTACCTGAAGATGTCTGGTCTCCAGCCACTGTGAGAAAGGAGATCCAGTCTCCTGCCACGAGCCATCGCCTTTGATCTCGCCGCCTCCTTTCTGCCCTCGCTCCGCGATTGACTTGTCACCATTCTATATTACATCGGCTCCTTTGCCGCCTTCGGGGCCGGC
>NW_017550922.1:1387306-1481821 GCF_001854935.1 Bemisia tabaci | reverse complement strand
GCCGCCCCGTCCCCCGCGCACCCCCTCCCCGCTAAATACCGTTTATCTATTCGATTGTTTCCGTAGCGTGCTCGCAGTGTTTGCGCACCCTTGCGCGCTGCGGCACGGCTTTGCCTCACGGCTCCGCACTGGCTGCCACATCGCGGGCTATCTCCCGGCTTTCTGAGGAACCGCGTATGTCCTTCGGGGTTCCGTTGGGGTTGGGTGGTTTTTCGTGGGTTGGACGGTTTCGGGGTTTTTGGGCGATTTGGCGCCGCTGCGGGACCACTGACAACCGCGGCATTCATCCCGGTTTTGAACGCGCCGCCGCGCTGCGGCGTAGTAGCGTTGCGACGTCCCCGCCGCGCAAAATCCCGCCAAAAATCGTTCCCGCCGCGCAAATTCCCGCCAAAATCTTCCGCTTGGCCCGCTGCGTTTATTTTCCGCCGGGAATCCCGACTCTTGGCGCTGAATCGATGATGATTTGTTTTCATTTTGGATCCGTTGCCCTCGTTTTTCTCCATGTGCTCACTGCGCAACATAATCATTTCGCACTACGCAGTAATTATTTGAGTAAAATGAATGTAGAGTGAACTGTGCCATTACAGAGCGAATATTACCCCGAATTCAGAGCAGATTTCGCTCCGTTAGAGATGAGTCTACTCCAAAGGCAGTTACCGCTCCGGTGTAAAAAACACTCTAGAATTGGATTTCACTCCAAGATCTTGACAGGGATGTGCTAACACTGACGCTCAGAACCTCCAGAATACAACATGTTCCAAGAAATTCCGACTCAAAACTGAAACATTTTTAGTCAAAAAATTAATTAAAAATTAAAAATATGGAAGAAAAAACTTGAGACCAACACATTTTCAAGATTCGAGTCGAATCTCGGCCACCAACGTGTAGGTCTCAGGTTTTTTCTTCATTTTTTTCCGACTGAAAATGACTCAGTTTTGTGTCGAAATGTCACAGTGTTTTACTATTGTATTTTTAGCCTTGTTTTTTTCGTTTTTCTCCCTTGTTTTTATATCATGATAAAAAATATAGATATGGGTATCGCGTCCGAGGCCAAAGCCTCCCGGAATCCGAAAAATCGCGGTTCAAGGATTAGAAATCGAGAATGGTCCGCTTCGAGTCGTGCTTGGTTGAATCTGGGATGATCTCCTTACAACCTGCAGCTCTGTAGTAGGTGAGCAGTGTTTTCTTTTCGTGCGAAAGTAATCCTTTCCGCGAACCATTTTGACCGCTGGTCAGTTTGCATAAACGGGGCGTGGGTGGATGAAAGATGAGAGACACTTCACACCGACATGCGCTCACGTTGGCCATTCCATCCCCTCCCCTCAAGGACTTTTAACAGCATCTCAATTCCAAACAGAGTCATCCGTCACAGACTTATTGGCATGATCTAACTATACTGAGATCAGTCATTTCGGTGTGCAAAAATAAAACCATCTTGCGCATGACGTCATGCGACGGCGGCGTGGCGGAAAACTACCATACGGCTTAAAATGATGTTGTATTGCGCGATATTGAGGGAGCTTTTAGGGGGAGATTATTGCAATCTTAATTTAAAAGAAAAAGGAAAAGAAACAAAAAAATTGGGCTGCTCGCGCTAATTGCCCGTGTTCCCGTTCATGATTTGATACCCTTCTCTCGTTTTGGATAGAACAGCTGAGCCTGATAAGGTTTCCCTTATTCTTAACGTTGGAAATAGGTTCTGAACACACGTCGATGACTATATTTGCCGATATTCACACTTTTTCTTGAGTGTCATTTAGACCGCGTTTAGCAGAAATGAACCAAGCCACATCAGGTATTACCAAACTTAATTGGAGACTTTAATTTTTTCAAGAGAACGTTTGTGCGGACTCCTTCAAAAAGTTTAAGGAATTTGCTTCGTATTTTGCGGGAAATTAATTGAAATTTAATTGATTAAATTTTCCTTCATTCGCTGTGTGTAACTCCCTTAGAGGGGATGGTCGGTTCGATGTTTAGACATACGCAGTACGCACCCTTCATAGACCTCTGGAGAGACCTTTGAACATATTTCTTCCTTTTAAAAATGACTATTGATTCGGACATACCATAGCATATCTCGGGCAAACTTAACCTTAATTTATCTCGAAATTCAAAAATAAGAGACATCTAAAATGTAAACGCGATACAATTATTTGCGCAAGATGGATGTCCACATTGCATATGAAAAATGTAAGACGCGATGCCGTGAGTCGTGAACACGCAATGCTCTGCTCACGTTTGAAGCAACATTACAAATAAGACAAACGCAAACAAACACAATATGGATATAAAGCGAGGGAAAGGATGCGCGTTAACGACGGCGCAGAGATACAACTATTCGTACTTAATGGACGTCCGTGCTGAATCTGAAAAATTGAAGGCGCGATGACGCGAACATTGAGCTCTCAATGCTCTGCTTATGCTATCAATGAAGTATCGCTCAGATGCGGGAGAAAAGTTAAAAAAAGAGGTCCGAACACATCTCTCCTACCTTCGGCTGTATTTCTCACGTAGTGCTTGAAGCACCATTACGAATAAGACGAACGGAAACAAACACAGTATGAAAAAAGAGGAAGGGAAAGGATGCGCGTTAACGACGGTGCAGAGATACAACTATTCGTACTTGATGGACGTCCCTGCTGCATCTGAAAAATTGAAGGCGCGATGACGCGAAGCGTGAGCTCTCAATGCCGTGCTTCACGTTCAATTTTGCAATTTTTACTCCGTACGATCAATAAACTTTTAACCTGAAAATAGCGTAAACTTGTGCCGATTTGCCAACATTTTCTGAACCCCTCTCCACGTAGAGAAAATACATATGAGTGAAATTCCCTACCAGGAGATATCACAATACGCCTTTGAACCAGCCAAGGGTTTACGCCCTCAGATGCGAGCTAGTCCGACCCTGTTCAAAAGGGAAGATATGCAAAGGTAAGAAATCACATGACAGTATATTTCTAATTGTAAAAGAGGGTTAGTAGATTTACTATCTCGCATAGGAATGAAGATACAGTAGAGTCTCGATTATCCGCGATGATTGGGATCGGAGCTACCGCGGATAATCGAAGATTGCGCGATATTTTCCATTCGTTCAGAGGGAGTTTTCTCAAAATTGAATAGATTGACCCCCAAATTCCCTTCCACTCTATAAAAAAAACCGCGGTTAATCCGAATCGCGGACATTCGAGACTCCACAGGAAAATTTTTTCCATTCTTCGATTATTTAGTCGTTTCTGAGGCGAGAGAGGGTAACTTTACTCCAAGGTTGCTAATTTGACCAGAACAGTTCAACTTTTTGCATGAACATGATTGTGCAATGTCTACCAAAATGTTGCTAATTCAGGAAAAAAAACCAATGATATTTTTAGTGCAAGACGCTGAACAGTTTTGTGAAAAACGTCTAAGTTTCGAGGGGAAACTTGCAACGCTGAAATGTAGTTATTTTGCATGGATCGTATTCGATACATCAGACAGGTAAGATTGTATCGATATCGATTGCTTCAACATGTAAACATAGCCTCAAAAGCCCATTTCGAAATATGGGTCTTTCGTGATAGATTTTTCGTTCTTTTGAGTACCAAACGGCAATGAAAAGTGATATTGTACAAATTTTCTAATTTTCGGCTTTTCCAACTCAAATCCTGAAATTTGCGGTTCAGGTCAGTTCTATTGTTTTGAACCAAATGATACATCGAACCACTATCGAATAGATCGTATTCGATAAATCAAACAAGTGAGATTGCATTGATATCGATTGGTTCAATTTGTACATAGCCTCAGCAATGAGAAGGGACTTGTGCGGAATTTTCTCATTTTTAGCTTTTCCAACTTAAATCCTAAAATTTTTGGTTGAGTTTATGTTCTATTGTTCAGAACCAAATGAAACATCGAACCACTATCGAATAGATCGTATTCGATACATCAAACAGGTGAGATTGCATTGATATCGATTGGTTCAACTTGTACATTGCCTCAGCAATGAAGAGTTAAATTGCGTACGAAATTTGTTCATTTTCAGCTTTTCCAACTTAAATCCTAAAATGTTTGGTTGAGGTTATGTTCTGTTGTCTTGAACCAAACGAAACATCGAAATACTATATCGAATACGAGCTATAGACCTGCCGAAGGCAGATGATAGACAGCTGGCATTTTTTTCAAGTCGAAAATATTCACTCTCGTCTATCCTGTGTTTGAAAAGAAACGCTTTCCCTTTTACCGAGTCCGGTAACCCCCAAAATCCTGAAATTCCTCCAGGGTCGGGTCTCCTCATTGTGAGTTTTCCTTTGGCCGGGCCAAGACCGCGGCATTCATCAATCGCGGTGGAGCCGTCGTCGGCGGTTTTCGAATCCGCGTCCGCGTCTCCATTGGTGCGGATTTCCACATCATATTTACATATTTTTCCATTTTTCAGGTATAGGGTTTCGAGCCACGTCCATCCAAGGCCGTTGCCTTTCCGTCCACCGCTATTATGACGATCCCTCACAAAAATATAGCCCAGCGCCGCACCGCGATCCGCGTGGATGCCAGATTCACGTTTTCGTTTTTGTTTTTAAATCCCTCACGGTGGGTAACCTAGAACCAAAACGGGTACTCGTATTCCCGTCCTACGCGGAGGACGATCGACCAATTAAAAAATGGACTATTCACGGATCGCCATTTAAAAAAGCATTGGATTAGGATAGTCCATATTCTGATAGGTCACATGATTTGAAGCGCGCGGAAACAAGTCCTTAAGCGAAGCATTGGAGGGATTTTAGGGGTAAAACCTACCAATAAAATGTTGCCAAAACTTTGAGAATCCAAAGATCAGAGCACCAAAATGCTGATGAAATCAATAAAACTTTAAGAGGCTGACTAAAATTCAAGAATAATCAGACTAACAGCAATGCCACACAATGGATCGAGTTAATTAGAGAGGTCGGACATGGAATTTTTGATTGAAACTGCAAATTTAGATGTTTATTTCGTCACATTTTAAATTTCAAGAGGTGTTCTGAGAAAAAAATTTCACGAGGAAACCAATGGAGCCACTTCTAGAAGCTCAAAATTTTCTATAAACGGAGTTATAAGCTTTTAAAATTTCCAACTTTTGTCCAACCTCTCCTATTATTGACACGATCCACTGTGTGTCATCGTCCATTTAAACACACGTAATTATGAACGATCTGGACGAGCGGATTGTCCATGTTTGGCGATCCGAGTACACACTTTGAGTCCAGAGGCGGATCCAGCAATTTGGCAACAACTGATTTCCTCCATTTAAACCTATGCTAAATAATCGATTCTCGTCGGAGCACCTCGCCCCTCCAAGAATCGATACTTTTCCATGGGTTAAAATGGAGGAAATCCGGTGTTGCCAAATTGCTGGATCTGCCAATGTTTGAGTCTAGGTTACCCTACTACTTACACGGTAAGAAAAAGTTGAACACATGTAGGGAGAGTACGGAAATGTCAGTAATTTAGTAGTTCGGAAGTTCTTTTGGTTGATCTGACCGTAACAAATTAACTCTAACTTTTAAAGTTTTAACTGTGTGTAGCGCTTGACGCATCAGTCTAAGCCACCGATCTCGATGTGTCCGTGAATCAGCTGAATTTTCATGAACTATCTGACATCCTCGGTTGCGCAACGCCCGAAAAAAGGGCGAATACCGCGGGTTTTCTCTTTGCGAAATTTTTACGAGGCTAATTTTCCTCGAAATTACTGCCGGGTGAGCGGGCGGCAAAGGGCCGAACGCATGCCGAATCGGGGAAATTGAAATGCTCCGGCGGAATTATTTCATAACCGGGTCAGTGTGCGAATGTGACGCCATCATCGCGGCGGCGTCGCGCCTTGTCGCGCCTTCGCTTTTCCTGCCTTTGCCCCTTTTCAAAGGCCGGGGCCCGCCTCAATAGGTGTCCGCTGGGTGCAGGTACCAGGGTACCTAGCTGATGTTTCGTCCACCTTTTTCACGACGCCCGCTCATAGCTGCCACGTTTTCATCAAAATCAGCACTTTTCCCCCGTGTATCTCACTGGAGAAAAAAACACATTGGATCTAGAGTCCAGACTCTTAAAAACATCGACAAGAAAAAGTACTCTTGATTCAATCAGAATCTAGCCTAAATAAAAAACCAAGCCTCTTAATTTAAGCGGATTTCGGTTTGATTCAAGCAAAAATCCGATTGAATCAAGAGTATTTTTTCTTGTCAATGTTTTCAAGAGTCTGAACTCTAGATCCAATTTGTTTTTTTGTTTTTTTTCCAGTGCTGGATGACTCGAATTGAGCAAGCGAAGCACCTCAACGAAGAACTGCGAAAATGTGTACCTCGGTTGCGGTGTTTCGAAATCTTCGCTACTATTTTGTTTTTTAAAGGAGACCGAAGCAACAGAATGGCTTGAAGTTTCCACCGAATATTCTTTATATAGAGAGAAAAAAATCACTGAAATTTTCAAAAAAAAAAAGACACTTAAACTCAGGCTAAGACTTTCACTGGGGGCTGATCTTAACCAAAGGTTCTAATTTTGGTCCCAGAAAATGAAAATCTCAGGTTCTCAGAAAAGGGCCAAGAACAGCTCTTTTTGGAGAGGGTTTAATCATCGCATAATCTTACAACATTGTACACCTTCCCCTCGCTCCCCCTGGGCTATTTTCGCGGCGATCGGCGCTGACAGAAAGGTGACTCGTTTCATTCAAAAACCTGACTTTTCGTGCCTTCGTAGACTGACTTCCCGCCCGATACTATCAAACAAAATCATAATATCCAAAATGTGTGTCGCCGTAAGATTAGACTGTGTATCTCTTTCGACAACATTACCTACACATATTCTATGAAGCAATGCAAGAGAGGAAAAAAGACTTTCAGTGATTTTTATAATCATTTATTAACAATTTTTCATGCTCATAATTATTTACTTTAACTAAAAAAAGTACGTCTTATGCTTCTTGCATTGAAATTCTCATGACTCTGAAAACTCCTGATCGACCAGAGCCCAGATCGATACAAATTTGATCAAACTTTTATAGAAAATACATATTTGATGTAAAATGATTTCATTGCCGTAGTGATTCATAATTACAATGCCGATATATCAGCTCCAACACTAAATATTTGATTTTAACAGGATTTTTTTTTTTTTTTTAAGAAATTCGCAATTTTCGAGTTTTTCACTAATGCTCTAATAAATTATCCACACAAAAAATAGCGTATGAGCCAGAAAATCCCTGAATGTAGCAGCCTGCGATTCAAATTTAATACCTATCAAACCATAACTGCTGGGTTTTGTTTTCTTTGAAAGAGGAAAAGAAAAAATCGAGAAACACAATAATGAATAATTAAAATCGGTTCACTTTCTTCTCCTGAGGCACGAATTTCCGCCCTTTGGGCTCAGCATCATTATTTTCCAGTAACAGCTCTGTTTTTAGGGTACAGATGCATTTCATCATATACTCACGGCAAATTCGTATGCATGACTTGAGAGACTTTAACGATGCGTAAAGAAAGTAAACTATCAAAAATTCAGTTAATTTCTCTCTGCTGATGCCGCTTCCACACCGAGTGTGATGAACAAACAACCAGTGGTAGTATTAGTACACACATCTAAAAGAAATTCAAGTGTACGACTCGAGAGACTTTAACGATAGGGAAAGAAAATAAACTATTAAAAACCCAGTAAATTTTTCTTTGCTCATGCCGTTGTCACACTATGTGTGTTGGATTAAACAAAAAACCAGTGTCAAACCACACATTTAGAAGAAAATTGTATCCATGACTTGAGAGACTTTAACAATGGGTAAAGGAAGTAAACTCTTAAAAATGCCGCGCAAATGCGCTAAATTAAAAATGCTATGACTATTATACCGCTTTCAAACCGAGGGCGTTGAAACAAAAAACCAGCGTCATTTCACACATCTAGAGGAAAATTTTTTTCAGAAGCCCCTCCAAATAGCTCGGAGAAAACGAATTTACTCCAAAAATGCTAATGAGGAACTCTGAAAGCTATATACCAATTACAGATTTTATCTTAAGCTGTTTTTGCTCGATTAAAAGTAGTGACGCTTCTCGGAACACCGTTTTTCTTCTATTCAAATACGTGGTAAATAATCGATTTAGGTTGGATAATCTACTTCGATAGATATCGATTATTTTACATTAATTTAAATTGATGAAACTCAGTGGTTGCCGACTTGCAAGAATCGCAAACGGTCAAGTCGTCTTTTTCATGACAGAAGGACGAAAATAAACAAAATAGGCTCTTTTATCCACATAGGTAAGTTCATACTTTTGGGGGCTTACGCGATAATGATGTTGATCCTTTTTGTCAGTAAAAAAGCGGGCTCTCATGCAATTGTGTCAAATGTCAGCAGGTCAACTGAATATTTCAGTGCGAAGTATTTTGGCGGTCATTGGTTGGTAGGAAACTCTCCATCCATCATGCACGAAATGGAAAAGTGTGCAAAGTAGGGTGGAAATTGTTTTGAGATCAACTTTTCGGCGGAAACAGCTCAAATTTGCTCACGAGATTACTCAGTTTTCAAAATTTTCCGCCTGAAGACCCCCCTTTGATGCCAGGGAAATCCCTCGAATCCTCATTTAGAGTTGAAGGAGTCCCGCAGATCCTCCTTACTGCCGTACTAAGAAAAAACGCCGTACGGGCCTTCAAGCGTTGCCAAATTTCCTTCGATAAACCACGAATTTCTTGGTTAACTTATGAATTTTTTCCTGTCAATTTTTCAAATAATTTCGTTTTCTACTTTTCCCCGAAGTTCCTGAAAATTTCAAGGAAAAATATTCATTACCTTCCTCAACAGTTGATATTTTATCGAAGGAAATTTGGCAACTCTCGAATGATCATACGGCGTTTTTCCTTAGCACTGCAGCATAGTGACGTATCTTTTTGTGGCCCGTGCACAGGCTCCCCTTGATGAGTTGCCCTTCTCGCCCTCCCCCACGTAAACTTCATAGTTCTGCCCATTGTGCTAAGCATTGGCGGATCTAGCAAATTGGCGACATTGTCTTTTCTTCATTTCAACCTATGGAAATGCATCGATCCGTAGAGGGGCCAAGAGCTCGTAGATGAATAATTTATTTAGTATAGGTTTAAATGGAGGAAATCCGGTGTTGCCAAATTGCTGGATCCGCCTCACAGTGGATCGAGTCAATCAGAGAGGTCGGACATTAAATTTTTGACTAAAACTGCAAAATTTGAAGTTTGTTTCGTTAAATTTTAGACTTTGAGGGGTGCTTCTAAGAGAAAATTTTACGAGGAAACTAATGGAGCCACTTTTAGAACCTCAAAGTCTTGTATGAACGGAGTTATAAGCGTTTAAAGTTTTCAAATTTTGTCCGACCTCTCCTGTTGACTCAGTCCACTGTGCGCCTCCGGTGCTGAGAGATCTCCTGCTCGAAAAATAAAAATTGGTTAGAAATAAGAGAAAAAAAGAAAAAAGGAAGAAAAATAAAAACACTGAAAAAAAACTCCGGCCGTGGGAGCCGCAATTACGGGCTACATGGACATACCGTCCGTTCCGGGCTCAAAGGCAAAAAATTCCGGCTGCTGGAGCCGTAGCTTCGGCCTCTGAACCCGGAGCGATCGAAGCTACGCCTCTAGCAGCCGGAATTTTCGGCCTTTGAGCCCGGAATGGACGGTATGTCTATATAGCCCGTAATTGCGGCTCCCACGGCCGGAGTTTTTTTTTAGTGAAGGGGAAGGCCTTGTCTCCACGGGACGTTTTCATGGGATTTGTCCCAAGTTCGAATCGCAGGAGTGAAACTTTTGGGATGTTTCCCAGTTACCGTCTCCACGGGACGGGGCTCATACAGTCCTGCGACTAGTTTGCGCGGGAAGATAAATTAGTTGAAGTCGAGTATTTAACCGGGATTAAAATAACAATTGCACTCAATTGACAATTCGACACATTATTTGAACTAAACAAACATGAACAATGTAGTAATGAATAAAATATCGCACAATTCGTTTTCACTTCTTCTTCTTCTCTCAGTGGGCCCTAGGGGTACAAGTACCATACTTGGTACTGGGAAAAATATTGATTAACTCAATATTTTTCCCAACTTCGTTAGTGGGATTTTTCCCTGGGACAAATCTCGAGAAACGGCTCGTGGAGACAAGGCCGAAAAAACCATGGAAAGGTGAAGGAACTTACCGAAATGGGTGCCGTTCTCCTGGGCGCACTTGTCGTTGGGGGTGTTGAAGTCGACGAAGAACATGAGGACGAAGTGTCCGAAGCGGAGGTTGGGGTAGGGGTCGAGGACGAGGATTGCGTCATGGCTGCCGGCGTGGCGGGCCTCGCCGTCGGGGAAGACGGCCGTGAGCGGGCCGTTGGAGTTGGGCCCGGCCGCGTAGAGGCGCACCTCCGCCTTGGGGCGCCCCGTCACGTCCAGGCACGTCTTCTCGTCCGCGAAGACGGGCTCCGCGCAGGACTGCGACTTGAGCCAGGCGTACGCGCCGTTCGCCCAGGAGAGGATCTGCTCCCGCCCGGAGAACGACTGCTCCAGCACCGCGTCCAGCTTCGTGATCAGCGACACGCTCAGCACGATCACCGCCATCACGAACAGCTGCATCTTCGCGGGTACCCGGTACCGATGGGAACGCAACTTGTGGGGAAAGGAAGGACCCGCGGAGAACGGAGGCGAGAGGTTGTCGACCGGGTCGGGTTCTTGACGAAAGAGGGAAGCAGTTGTCGAACGAAGACGTGCAGTTGTCGAACGATGAAGAGTGGTAGTCGAACGAAGACGGACAGTTGCCGAAAGAAGGCGGGTAGTTGTCGAACGAAGACGAGCAGTTGTCGAACGAAGACGAGCAGTTGTCGAACGATGACGAGTGGTAGTCGAACGAAGACGAGCAGTTGCCGAAAGAAGGCGGGTAGTTGCCGAACGAAGACGAGCAATTGTCAAACGAAGACGAGCAGTTGTCGAACGATGACGAGTAGTAGTCGAACGAAGACGAGCGGTTGTCGAACGAAGACAGGAAGCTGAAGAACCACCAGTAGCGAGGCAGCAGAAGACCAGCAGTTATACTGAACGCACGCCGGGGGTTGTAAAGCGAAGACAGGCAAGTGGCGAATGGAGGATATCACGGTGATCGACTGGAGGCCACTTCAGACGACATCAATTCAATGAGAGGTCACATAAAGAAAGCAAAGTTTCAGCGACGAAAATTTGAAAATTTCGGTGACGATCGCTATCGAAAAGAGTTATAAACTGTTTTCCTCCTGGTTTTGTTTGAGGACTGCTCTTTGGAGATGGAGAGGTTACGCGTCCTCAGATTCGGAAAGGACACTCATCGTGGCGAGGATGATGTTTCCGACACTCTGCGCACTTTTTTCTACACGAAAATATGACAACGGTAAAGGAGGGAAAAATTACTGAGTCTTTTCCACTAGTTTACAGTTTCAAGCTCCGCACATTTTCTGAATTTTAGTCCCGAATGATCTGATTCCTCGCGGATACGCGACTCGATGACAGAAATAGCACACCTTCGGTATAACTATATTCAATAATAAAAATGTTACATTGGGCTCAAATTTTTACGATGGTCTGACGGAACACAGAAGTGGGGCGATTTAAGAGCTGACGGGTACCTACCAAATCGAATAATAAGATGGCAAAAATTTCAAGAGATCGAGAAGTAAACACTCAAAATTTTACCTTAGGGTGTGGTAAATTGTTTAACACTTTTATAAAACACACTCGACGATGACACTTAAACTTTAAGTACTCTAGGCGATAAGAAACGATAGTACAGGAAGTACTCCAGAGACGAAAATGATTGTAAGATGGGAAGATGGAGGATACTTTTTTCGAGGTGAAATTTTTCCGAGGAGCCCGAAAAATTCGCACGCACCCAGAAAAAACAAGTCAAAATTTCGCGTTGACACGGCAGGAAACTAGCGCGAACGACTCGCGCGAATAACAAACACGAGAGAAGGAAGCTGGTGCTCGGTTGAAAAAACACAGGAAAGACCGAAAACTCACGTGTGCTGATGTAGCGAGGACCAAAGGAGCCGACACGGAGCTAGCTGCGACTACGGCGAGAGCGCGCGGAAGATTGACATAGTTAAAGTGTCTTCAGTGAAGGAAGAACATGAGTTCAGAGAACATTCGGAACAGGAGGTGAGCTCTCTGTCCGCCGCCCCGCCCCTCGCCTAGCGCGGACCGCCTCCCGCCTGCCCTGGGCCGCCCCTGATGCCTGGTAAAAAAGGCGCCTTCCGCGGCGCTGGATACCACCCGCGGGACATCCATGGACCGATTCCCATGCCGCGGCTGCCGTGTTACCGGAAAGAGCAGAATGTCGATGGCTTTAACGCAAAACTACGTACCTTGCAGATTTCCGGTTTTACTGTATGTTTTCTTCGGAAAAGTCCACGTACTTTCTTGGAAACCATTTTGGTTTTTCTTCACTGTGAGAAAAATATTCATTATAAATTCAAAGTTATAAATTTGGCCTGTTTCTTTTCGGAAAAATGGACCGCGTCGAGCAGAAAGGAACTAAGTCACATCAGCTATTGCGTAATTTAATTGAGCAATTTAATAATTTACATGAAAACGGTTGTGCAGATTTTTGTGCAAATTGCAGTGAATTTTCTGCATTGCACGAAGCTCACTCTCAAATGGACCCGCACAAACTTCCTCTTGTAAAAAATTGAATTACCTCGTTAAATTTGGCAATGACTGATATGGCTTGGTTCCTTCCTGCTACACGCGGTCTAAATAAAATATGAGCAAAACTTTTAAAACAACAGAATAGATGTACGTGGTTTCACACTTTTGCAATTGAATTGCGAAAATGTGGTAAAGGTTTGAGGGTCAGGGAGGCTTAATCGCGCATTGGGCAGTTGTAAAGTTTTACTTGACAGTTTATTCGTTTGATATCGTCCATAGAAAAAGAGAACTTAGTCCATAGAGATAAAAGTTTTGATAGAGTTTTCGTCGAGATGAATCCAAAATGATTTGAAGATTTCGACAGATAACTCTCTCTAATATCCTCCGAAAAACTCAAGTGCGAGTGGTGCATTTCATTTTTGTGCCATATCAGACAGCGAAAATTTGCAATGCTATTCTGTTATTCCGTGCCCTTGGCAGAACTTGGCAGATTAGATTTCATAATAGCTTCAACTCGAAATTACGGTCTTTCGACTTTTTATTTCAGACCGTCATAGCTGAATGGTTTAACATCGTTGGGAATTTTTATCGCAAAATGTCATTAGAATACTTTTCCAAGGAAATTTTGGGGCTGTGAGGTCCCTTCTTCCTTGAACGGTCACATTTCTTCAAGAGCGGTTGGGATTTAACTTTCGAAACTTGTTGTGAATTTGTAATGTATTTCAACGAAAATTTCCTGCAATTTCTTGCACTTACAGAAGGTCTTGCGATTTGAAACTTACGTCGTCAATGCATATAAAAATAAATCGTCAGGCGAATCTTCGAAACATTGCAACGCAATAAAAATCTGGCTTACCTAAGCTCTCACCTCTTCGAGCTTTGAGATAATAGACCTCTTGTGTCCAAGCAAAATATGTTCCTAAACAGTGCCTGAGCTTTTCATATGAGCACATAATTTTTAATAACCGCCCAGAAAGCTCTTCGAAAGTATTCCAGTGATTAAGAATCGACAATTTTTTCTCTAATATTGTAGAAAAAGGACTCGTTTACCTAATTTTAGGTGAGACAGTCGCACATACGTAGGTACCTACTTGCAATCCTGAGCGTGCCTGCAAAAACGCAAATTTTGCGCACTAAATGCGCTTTCATAATTTTCTGGATTTTTTCTCCTATCCAAGAAAAGCCAGTATTGCTATGCTAGCGGCAATATCTAGTTTATTTAAAGTAGAAAGTAGATTATTATTTTTTTTTTTAAAAAAAAGGACGATTTTGGAGATTCTACTTTTGAGTCTTCTCCGAATAACATGACAAAGGGGACGAATGAGGTATATGCCAAGAAAAAAGATAAACTCTCGAATAGTTTTTAAATAATAAACTATTCGCCCTTGGCGGCTATGGTAAGATGTATCTTTTCTTAATAAATGCGTTTTTTATGCGTCGTCACCCTTCATGAACAAATCATTAAACAATCGCACTTAATCCTTAATCACTAGTCTTAGCTGCTACACTGTTGACTGGATTTTTGAACGATACAACTATTCGGCCTCCGCGGCCTTGCTAGGAAGTATCATTTCTCAATGAAGGCGTTTCTTACGCGTCAACATTCTTTATTAACACATTAACTGAGGCGATCGCCCTTAGGGATCACATTCATGGTCGTTCTTGAATATTTCCTTTCCTTAGGAAGCTCTGTAATGGTTTACACTATGCCCAAGTAGCATTTTTCAACGGAAAAATCGCGATTTGTTGCGATTTTGTCGGCGATAAAATCGCTAAGATCATCAACAAATATCTGAGCGATTATCCTCGATCTTGGTGCAATTAAATCGCGATTTCATCGCCCGGTAATTTATCGCGATATCGCAACATAAATCGCGATATATGACGATTTAATCTCGATTTTATCGACGAAAATTGATCGCGATTTTATTGAACAAAAAATTGCGATTCGTAGCGATTTAATCGCCATAAATCGCAATTTTTTATTCAATAATATTGCGATAAATTGCCACCGACATAATCGCGATAATCAACCGATAAAATCGCGATCACTGCTACTTTGGGTGTCTATAGAAAATTTAAGGGAAAATTTAATTTTTTTGCATTTTACAATGAAGAGCTACAATTTCTGGCTCCCACGTAAAAACAACTACCTTCATAGGGAAACTAATGGCACGCGTTGTTTCTAAAATGAGGCAGAAATTGTAGTTCCTAATTGCAAAATGGAGTCCGATTAAAGCAAGCAGCGGGACGAATATGTTTTTTCATGGTTTGCTAATCGATAAAATCGGTAAACTCCTCATTTTTCTCCCTCCTCTTTTTTCACTTAATTTCCTAACCCCCATTTTAGCGCCTTTGTTGTGTTGGCGCCTGGTTAAGCCGCTCTTCTTGCGCAACCCTGAATCCGGCCCTTTCTGTTCTTGTTATCTAAAATTCTCTCATGCCATAAAGAACAAAAAATTAGAGTTGTCGTCCGTGCTGTGATGTTTGTGAGTACACAGAGAAAAAGAAAGAAAGTAGTAGTAGTATAGTAAGATAAGTTTATTTTAAAGCGGTGCTTTAGCATCTAAGGCCATTTACACCTCTGTGTGTTTACATGATAGGTAGATAGATGGAAAGCAAGAAAGAAAGAAAGAAAAAAAGAAAAAAAAAAAGTTAGATGCTCACCTTCATTTCACAGAGAGTGGGAATAGAACTTGATCGCCGGCAGCAGACCGGCGTGACAGCGCCTGGCCTCCTGGAGAGATGCAACTATTACTACTTGATGGATATCTAAGTTGCATACGCAAATAAATGAAGGCGTTCTGATTGCAGATGCAGTACCTAGTGATGGTGATAAATTTTAGGTAAAAATATCTTTAACTTCCTTCAATGACTAATGCTATTAGAACAATTTTTGGTTTGATGATAAATTGGTCATATATTTTGGTTGGTAAATGATTATTATTAAGTTCCGTGGAGAAATAGACCATTATTCACAAAAAATTACTTTGGTGAGAATGGGGAAAGTAAGTTTTAAAAAATGCATAAAGTGTATTGATAAAGATTTAATGGAGTTAAAAAGACCGCAGGCAAAAATAATGAACAATCTTTCTGTAATTTTATTAAGATTGTAATAAAATCACAAGGTTAAAAAAAGGATGATAAAAACGGTTATAAAAAAAAATTAAAAATCAGGTACCAGACAAACAACCAAAAATGTAGATTTAGTAAAAAACAATATGATTGAAAAATTATTCTAAATTGATTCTGAGACAGTAAAATACCGAATACATCGACAAACTCATTAAAAAAAGAAAACAAGGTTTCAAATTAAACATCTATTCCTTATTAGTATGTGTAAACAAAAAGTTTTACTCTTCATGCCAAGTGGGAAGTTAATGTTTGAGAGAAAATACATTTTTTTATTTTTCTATCATGCAAAATTAAAGTAAAAACTTGTTACTGTCAGCGAGAAAGGGGACTTGGCTGAAGAAAACAAGAACACCTCTTTTCTCTAAAGAAATTTGAGGTATTAAGACCCTTTTCTTCCTTTTCAAAAGATGGCTATCCACACATAAGCACTGCAAGTTGAGTGCAGACAACACCAAGAAAAGGCACCTAAAATTTTTAGGCACTGTTTAGCAAAGGAAAACCGAGTGAACTTGACTAGTATTAAAGTGAAAATAGATTTGAATGCCCAATGTATAAAGTAAACTTCAAATCATATTAAATATTCTTTCAGGACATTTAATTTTTAGCAAGATAAAAAATTACTCCTAATTAAATTTGGGACAGTCCTCATTTCAATTCTTGTGAGTATGTAACTTGGTTCCTTTTTGCTAAACGCTAGTAAAATTTTTTCTCTGCATTCTTGATGAAAAAAGTACCAAATAATGATAAAAGAGGAAGAAATTTTGATCTGATGACCGACATGGATCAAGTGGGGACCAAGTGTACTATCATTTAAAAAAATAGTTTGATAAAGAACTGACAGTTGCATCGGCGCTACTGATGAGGTCCTAAAATAGAACTTAAAAGAGGTTATCTTCTAGATTGTTAATAGGCTAACTTTCAATAAATAAAAATCTTGACAACAGTAGTCGGGATGCTGTTCACTGGGAGGCACTGCTGAGAATTTGAAATGTTCTTTTGCGCGTTTATAAAATGCATCAAAAATTTCTTTCTGCTTCTCGGATTGTCTTTTTTCATGACACAGTATTAGTGTCGTATTTTTATCAGAGAGCAACAACAAGGTTGACACCAGAGCCTCCACGGACTGCAAGAATAAAAACAAAAAAATTAATAATTAATCATGAAATTTGCAAAAATCACTGTAAAAGTGTCTACAATTTTTTTTTGAAGACTTTTCAAAATTATATGAAAAAAAGAGGGAGAAAGTGAAAAAATTAAAGATTTTTTTTTTTTAAAAAAATGTAAGTACCTAGATGCAGAGAGCTCATAAGTCATGAGTCGGAAGAAAAGCAATGAAATGTTAGTTTTTGTCTTCTCTCTCTTGGAACCCTAAAATAATTACAGTCATTTAAAATCAGAGGAGAAAACTGATTACTTATGGGATATCCTAAGTACACACCTCTTTATAGTAAATGACGTCTGCCATTAGGATGATGTCAGGTTTTGGAAGTAACTTAATATTCTCAGCGTCACCCCAGCGCAGAGTTTGAGCACTGATTTTTCCACCAGTTTCTTCAATTTGTTGAGAATTCGCTGAGATATTTTTTTCCAGAAGTGGCAAAATTTCAGGCAAGTCTGTCACAATTACATCACCTCTGCAATAAATTACAACTTTGTTAGATTATACAAGATTTTTAATGATGACAAAAAAATTGGGAAAATAAAATCAGACAAAACTGAAAATTTTATCATAATTTAAAGTTGTCATTTATTGAGCATTTTTAAGATTTATTATTTATGATCATGATTTATTCAGGATTTATTTGAGAAAATTGCATGGAATCACAAAGGAGTTGCTGACCATGAAATCACAAAATACTAGCGATCACAACACAGCTGACAATCAGCACAATCAAGCATAATTAAATAGACAATCAAACAGTACCTTGAAAATTAGTATTTGACAACATTTAACTTTCTTCTTATCCTCATTGTAAGTAAATCCTAGTTTTAGCAAAGTTGCTTTCAGGGCCTTGTGTATGATGCCGAGATGCACCATCAGAATTTTTTTCCTAGTCTATACAGAGAGAAAAATTTTCTGTTGAATCGATAGAAATTCCACTTAATAATTCTGGACATGAATTTTTGTTGGGTGAATAGGAAATCTCCTTTTTTGAACATCATCTCTGTTATATCAATGAGATGTCCTGTCACTTTAAATTATGGTTAACTCCACAAGACTTCTCTCCGGGAATCATTGATTGGATATATTACTCAGTGTATGTTGCACTCTCTCAGCACGACAAAGTTCCGTGCCTCTTGTGAAAAATTTGGTCAAAAGGATATAAGCCCTTTTTCATATCCATCATTCATGTAATGAAATATTTTGAAGTATGGTTTGAGTGTTTCTGCGAAAGGAATTATAATGATGTTGCCTCTAATACATACCCCAAGCATGCTGCCACAATGCCAACGCATCCAACCCCTGCTCCAAGTTCAAGAATTTTTCGTCCTTGCAACCAAGGACTCTTCGCGCAAGAAACTTCCAAGTATTTAGAGAGTACAAGAGCTGCATCCCAAACGACACAACCCACATCACCAATTGTACACTGATATAAATCAAGAGATTTATTGATGGTTTCAATGTCCAATTTTCGTACAAAAAAATCGTCCATCCTCTGAAACTAAATTAAGCATGGTAAGAAACAGTTAGAGTCAAATGATATATAGAAGCATAGAGAGAGTTATAGATGAATATATTTAATAATATTTAAGTGCTGTACTTATAAAACAACACTTGAATATATTTAAATAAGTAAATATAAAAAATATATTTAATAAACATTAGCAAGTAAAGATATAGAAGAATAGATTTAATAATATTTAAGTGTTGCAATGATAAAACAACACTTAAACAACTTAATCAATTGATGAAGGGTCGGAGAAGACAAAAAAAAGACCAGAAGGAGCTAGGAATTTGTAAGTTAAAACTGTAGGTAACAAATGGAGGGGACACGCAAGCTCTAGAGGGTATTAGTTACGCCTCTCTTAGAACTGCTTTTTGATGGCTCAAGCTTGGATTAGCAAAGTTGCCAATTCGCAGGGTGCCTAACTGATAGTCATTGCATGGAAAAAATCTTGTGTGATTTTACTCGGCCCTTAATGAGAATTTTCTCTGCGAATTTTATACAAAAGCCCAATATTCTTTGGGAAGAAAATGAAGGAGCAGAAATTTTGACGCACCTTGTCTAAGATCTGTGTTTTGGTAGTTTCATCGCCAATAATTATGATATGCTTGCAGAGTAAGTATGCGAGATATCTGCAACTATCGATGCTGTGCATATGAGCTTTAAGTGCGGTATTATATTAAGAAAATATAACTTACGAGGTAATATCTGCTACGACGAAGACTTTAGAAAAAAGACGCTGGTCCTCAAAAAGTACATCAGTGAAATAGGTGACCTAAACAATCATACTTCATCATTATCAAGATGTATTTTTGAGAATCACACTACAGTTTTATTTCATCTCACAGACGGATTTAATGCAGGCATTATAAAGAAAGAAATTCTAAAATCATGTTAGAACAAAAAAGTAAACTTCTTGACTGTTAACACTAGTCCACATGCATTTGTTTTGTTTACAATATTCCAGCAGCGAATTTAACGCTACCTAGGTGCAAAACAAAAAAACTAAAAAAAATTACTTATCGCAATCGTTGATAGATAGCGTTACCAGTAATAATTGTTGTTGTTGTTTGTAGGTTTCAAAAATCAACAAACCTTCGTGTCCACCAACAATAAAACTGTTCTTTTTTCTATCATTTCTATCACTTTTTTGTCCCTCAAATCTGATAATTTAGGGAAACTTGTAAGTTTGGTTACAACTTCATCTCTCATGTAATATCTAATTCATTCATTTATGACAAATAATATTGCACAGTCTTTATTACCGTGCTCTCCTTGCTGAGGTTATAACTGCATTTTCTGAGGTTCCAGTCGCAGCGAAATGACCGAGTTTCTCGCTTCACCTGTTCTTTGAAGAATAACTAGACAAAGGAATTAAAAGTATGGAGAATCTCAAGAATAAAGTACTTGGACTAATCAACAAACAGGTTTGTACATTTCTTTGTATCAGCATATTTTTCATCGAGAAGGGTTGGTCATGCCGAAGAATCGTCTGTTTTCAATCTTGACTCACTTTTTGAGTTCATTCCTCATTTTCTCAAGCCCTCGAAGAAAATCAGCAGCATTGGAGCAAAGCCTTGCTGAAGTTTCAATTATAAATCTATAGATCATTGGATGATCCCTGCGAAGCTTACCCTGATTCAATGGACGCCATATTTTGTGTCAAGACTGCATGCGATACATCACATCGATTAGTTCCACGTTTTTAGCTACTCATCATTTTTCTTGAATTTCGAGATTGCAATTTTGTTGACAGGAGACTCAAGAATTCATTTACTAATATTGACAAACAAATTCAACGTAATAAAGGCGTGGTTTTTTGGGAGAAAAAATATCGCATTTGAGTGCAGTTTGGATATCAGTATCGAATGTGATATTTTCCCTCCAAAATAACCACGCCTTTATTACATCATTGAATTTGTTTGTGAAATTGGTACCTAAGTGAATTCTGTATTCTCCTGACAGCAAAACTGCGATCTCAAAATTTGAGGAAAATGACAAGTAGCTGAGAAAATGGAACTAATCGATGCCATATATCGCATGTTGTTCTGACACAAAATATGGCATCCATCGAATCACCTTAATGAAGCAAGTTGCATGTGGTCCAGACAAGAAAGAAGCGCACTACTTTTCCTCAGATTTTAGAGGATTGAGGGGCTCATTGCAGTGTAGTTATGTCCTTTTGTGAGGACGGCGTAATGATTCAATGATTATATCTTTCTCACGCTCCTGTCCTATATGATCATTCACTTTATTTGGTAATTTCTCGTCTTCTCTCTTTCAGGGCTCGGAGGGGAAAATTCCCATCATTAGTTTTGATCAAGATGCGTCTCAATTTTTTGGTCAAGATGAAGATGAGCCGCCTTTACCAAGTGTGTCAACTTACACAGATGAGAACAGGAAATGTGACACTGAGATACTAGAAAGCATCAATCCTGATTATTTTCAAAATAACGGCTTTGATGCTTGTGCGTATGAACTAGAGGTGGGTACTTATTAATGAATTTTGCTTCTTCTTTTTTTTTTTTTTGATGTCTTTTAATTTCGAGTTAGGTTACCTGAAGGTTGGACTGAAGGGAAGCTACCTAGTTAAACCTCAAAATGCTCTTTAGAAAAAGTTGCATAATATTTGGAACATTGCAATGATCTTGTAACCTTCCTAAGTTTGGTCCTTCTTAAATGATATCTCAAGTCAAATTGTTTTAAAAAAGGTGCTAAAGGAGATTATTAACCAATGAAATCACTCAATATTAACAATGCCTCTCTTGTGCTAAGTTTCTCATTCTTAGCAGCAGAGGGATTTTAGGAGATGTTTTCCTTTGGCTGATAGATACCCTCTGTCGTGTCAAAGAGTTTTAGGCACATTTCAAGGTGGCTCAGTTACATTATTTCATGGTACGATTGATAAATATTAATGTTTGAAAATAAGGTGGGTTACTTCGGAGAAATCAAATCGCCCGTATGGATATCAATCATCAAAGATTATTCTTGCCAACCATCAGCTTTCAAAATCTTTGAATAAAATCAAAAGCATGCATTTTTTTAAAAAAGAAATTTTGCAGCCTCCACAATTTGGTCGCAACTGTGCAGTTGAGAAGAATTTGCACCCCTGGTATCACTCTTACAGCATTCATAATCACTCTCAATCTTCCTGATTTGCAGAAATTACCTGAAGTGCTGGATGTTTACCAACTACAGCAGAACATTAAAACTCTGAGGCAGCAGCAGATCGTTGTGTCAAAGAAGGTGTATCAGCTGATTCTGGACAAACATAGAGCATGCGAGGAAGAAATTAAAAAGTGAGCGAGCTTCCAAGTTTGTTTAGAGAATATAAGTATTTGAGATAACATTTTATTATGATGCCATCACGCTTGTCTGAGACCGAGGAACTTAACAATCATACTGCTGTGTTAAAGAAAAACACGATATAAACATTTGAGAGTCGCCGAATTTCCTCCTATAAATTTTTAATTTTACAGGAGAGTTATGAATATTCTCTCTTAAAATTTTCAGATAATTTAGGTCTGATTGCAAACCAAATTATTTAAAAAAATTAGAGGAAAAGTATTCTTAGATTTTCCTGAAAATTCATGTTTTATCATAGAAAAAGTTTGCAATGTCTAGAGGCTCATATATCGCTCTCCTTAAGCATGGTAGAGTAGTCTTTCCATCAAAATGTCCATTCAGTTAGAATTAAATCCACCTCAAGTTTTTTTTTGTGCATGAAATTTAAAGTTCAAAAAATTCTTTTTACCGTGTTTCAGAATTCAAGTTTTACAGCAAGATTTAAATGATGCACTTGGAGTGTGTAGGACCTCTAGGGGCTGTTTGAAAAATGCCAAAAGACTCTTCACCACGACTAGCCTTGGGATTCTTGCTAATTACAGGAAGCGAACTCTTACTCAAGACCTATTGAAGTCTTTATTGACCATCAAGACACTGGTATGGATTGAAACGAAAAGTCATTATATTTTTGTATACTTTTTTTTATTTTGGCATTCTTTTATTTCAGAGGCAAAGAAAGTTTTTCAAAGTATAGCCCAATTCACACTATCAAACTTTACATCTGACATAATTGAACGAAAAGTTGGATGGAAAGTTAGACGCAAAAAAATTTGATTCAATTACCGTTGCAGTGTGATATCATCATCAGCCTGCGGTTCGTGAAGATACAGCTTCAGCCCATGTCAGTCGGAAAATTTTGTTCAAGTTTCCATTCAATTTTTCATCAAATTGTCCTTTTCTCTCATCAGTATCACAATATCCAACTTTTCATTCAACAAGTTGCATTCAAGAGTTGGATGAAAAGTTTCATAGTTTGAATTGGCTCTAAAAATTTCTCATGTCCTCAGCCTCAAAATATCCTTATTCCGCCAAGACTTCAAAAGTGTTAATAGAGCAAAAAAATGTAAAAATTCAGAGCATTTTTATGTTCCTCTCTCATTTTTGGATTGATTAAAAAAAAACTTTTCCTCGGTGAAAATTCCTCACACCTTCTGGAGGCCAGGGCTCATGCATTGCAGTATTGTTGTGTACTCCTGCTTGATTTTTCATAAAAACATGTGTATCATTTCCCGATTCTTAATATGTTTGCCATTTGCTCATCATTCCAATCAATATCTGAAACTTTCAAGGAAAAATATTCCCAAATTTCCTGAAAGATGCATATTTTAATGGTAAAAATTTGGCAATATTCATATGTTCATACAGCGTTTTTCCCTAGCCTAATAGTATTGGCCAATATTCAAAATGCGTTGCTTTTGTGTCCAAAGAAAAAAAATCTTTCATTCTTAATAGCAGGAGCAGATTGTCTCTACTCTCTATATCTCATTGTACTCTATCTCGCTGCAGTTTATTGATTTTGTTACTCTCGTGTTGTTTTTGTAGCTCATTGTGCTGCTCTTCTACCTTTTTTTTCCAATGTAAAAACACACCATAATAATAACCTTTAATTGGTACTGTTTTCAGTTGAGGACTCAAGAAAGACTAGAAGATCTTCTGAGCCAAGAAGATTTTGCAGGAGCTATTGGTCTGTTGATAAAATGCCAACAAGTCTCATCGGCTTATCAACATTTCACATGTGTTGCTGCCCTAGAAGGAAAATTGAAGGATACGTTGGTTCTAGTAGAAGAACAGTTGGATGTAGCTTTGGCGAAGGTAAACGAAGGATCTAAATCTTACAGTAACTTAATTGACAAGAGCATCTGAAAAGGAATGACAGTGTTGTAGCCAAGTGTTAGGTAAAAGAAATGAAAAGTTTATGGAAGCTCGTTATGTTAAACAGTTCTGAAACTTCTTGGTGTCAAGACACCAGTAATATAATAAAAAATTAGTACTTGAAAGTTTTTGGTGAAGTAAATGGATGAAAGATTTGTTTTGTTTCATATCTCGTGTAATCAAGTTTGAAGGAAAACTGGACAGACTGTTCGACAGAAAAACTAAGGTCTTTCAATGAGGAGGAGCCGTCTATTATGAGTTATGTGGTGTTGATGCCTCCTTTGGATTTCGGGAACATAAATCTGTCTAACATGGGATTCTGTCAGGAGCATGAGCTTTGTTCATAAAACGCAAAAAGTAACTATTTTCGTCAATCTTTCAGGAAAATTTTCTGTAATTCTTCAATGCCATTGCATTTCAAAGCAGTTGTACATATATCACAATGAAGTATAAACCAAAAATCTACAATGATCTCCAAATAATGTTATTCATCTTTGTAAGCTTGCAAATAATTTGGGGTCTAAATTATTTTATGTTTGAAACTGAATTCAAGGTTATGCTAACTTTGACTTTTACTATCGCATCAAGAAAATGAAAGAATGTATGCATTTAAAATTTTATGCTTCAAAATTTTGCTTCACAGATGTGCTGCGATTTTAAACATGATGTGTACTCAAAGTTGCAAGCTGCTTACAGTCAGCTAGGAAAAACCCAGATGGCTATCAATCAGTTGCACATGCATTTCATCTCGACAGTTCACTCCGCAGCTTTCAATGTTGTTCATGCAAGGGTTGGACAAAAGCAACAGTACTCAACGTTGTGTGAGGTACCCAATTTTTACACCTTCTTCTAGTGTGTAGAGCAAGTTTACAAAATTTCAAGGTGATCAACGAATGGCTGATTCTAGGGAGAGAAATTGTCTTTTTCTAGGACCTTAACTCCATATTTATTCCTAGAAATTTAGAGGGCTACAGACAGGGGGTTTAAAAACTCCTAGATGTGTTTTAAATGATTTGAAACTAGAGTCAACTCCTGATCATCTGAACAATGTGTTACCCAAACTGATTTGGCAAATAGACAGGGCCGAATCTCGGAACTGGTGGTCTGCCGGGTGGAACATTTGATAGTGAAAATTCCTAGTAAATTTGATTTTCGTCAAGGAAAAATATGAAAAGTTTTCCTTGCGATTTTGTGTGATTGTTCAGAATGAGGGCAGAAAATTTCAGTAGAAACTGTCATTAGGTTTTCTTTTAAAAGAATATAATATGAGTAGAGTCTTTCAAAGTCACAATCTGAGATATGCTTTTTTGGACTTCAGCCATCTGTATGCGTTTGTTTTATCCTCATGAAAGTGCACTAAACAATAGTCGAATGTTTTTTAATTTCAGAGTTTGCCTGATAATGAATTGCTACCTTGTCTTCGTGAATTGTGTAGAGCCCTGTGGCACATCGTTCTTAGTTATCATAAAGTGGTTGTCTGGCACAGGGAGAACAGTGCTGACCAAAATCCTGCCAGTGGTAAGAATGAACCATTCCTTAAATCTTCGGTTTTTACATCTCCATAATTCTAGAGCTGGGTAGTCACTTGAGCGTTTTTTATGCATTCACAGCACTAACCTTGCACTTTGCTGAGTTTGAGCTGGTTTTTCGAAAGTCTGCAGCTGCAACTGTGCCTCACCACTCAAGTTACATTTTTTCCATGGGTGCTCGTTCCATGCTCAGTGAATACTGGATATAGGGTGGTTATGATAAGTCAGCTGTGATAGATATGCGTTGGTGATGAAGAGTAGCCTTGCTCACTTTTATTTAATTTTTTTTAAAGGCTTTAATTTTTTTTTTTTGGCAGGTAATACTTGTGACATTGTGAAATAAAATCGACAGCATATAACTAAAAAAATTCTCAAATACCTTGCTTTTAGTGCAATTTTTTAGTAATTTTTACATCAGGTATTCTTTGTGAAAATGAAAAAGTTGAGGAGGGATATTTTAGTTTCATATTATGTTCTTATTACAAGTCGACTAGTCAATCTTCATACAGTAGATTTCAAACGATTTCTTTAAATTGTGAAACTATTCTCTTTAAAGAGGCTGTCACTGGATTAAACTTTGTTTTTTTCCCCTCTCTGATCACAAAAATGTGCAGACATTTTAATTATAGAAGTTACTTAACTTTTTTCAGAAGAAGCAGATCTTGAAAAAAGTTTCCATGAAGAGTATGTGAAGCAAAAACTTGAGAATGGATTGTCGAGGCTTTGGACTGATATCCAAAGCAAAGTAACGCCCTTGATTTTTGGTGCTGATCTTGCTAGTTTTAAATTTGACGATTTTCTTCAAGTACTAGCAATAATTCACAGGTTAGTGCACTATCTGTCGAATGTTCTTCCTTTAATTTCCCTTTTTGAAGGGCTATTGCCTAATTGTTTCAATTCTTGACATGTTTTTTTCCGTTATTCTATTAACAATACCGTATGCCGTACTAGATTGACAGTTCATTCATAACATTGAATTGGTATAATGTCTTTCTCAATTTTCACAATCCGACACTCTCTATTTATGCAGATCCAATGCCGATCCTCCTAAGAGGAGCACTCTCTTCTGACTTATTTTTTTTTTTTTTTTTTTTTTTTTTTTTTTTATTCATATTCTCAATCAGAGGAGAAAGAATGGGAAGATGAGAGGAACAATAAAATGGTGAGAGTTTCTTTTGCCTTCTAAAAGTGAAAAGCAAGACTGAAATTTATAATGTTTGAACTTAAAGTAGGTTCTATCCCTCATTTCCCCGATCAATATATGCCTATTATTTTTTATGGACCCTGAAATTTGTTTCAGATTAGTCATAGTGGGTGAGGAATTTTGCGGCAGCGAATCAAGTGAATTGAAAAACTCCGTCCGTACTCAAAGCAGTAATTACTTTAGGAGATATCATGCCAGCCGCTTAGAGGAACTTAAGCTTTTCCTAGAAAATGAAATCTGGACGCCTTGCCCTGTGAAATCAGATTTCACGTTGCTGCAACTTCAGGTGTGAATGCTTTGATGAATTAAATTTTCCTAAAATGATACAGGAAGTTTATCAGATTCTTGTCCCGGACATTTTCATATCTTTGTCATCAAAAACCAAAAAACCATCAAAAATGATTTTTGATACGGACTGTGCAAATTATGTGTTGAGGAGACTTTTTAAAGGTGCTAAACATAATTTTCATGTAGCTTACGAGGGCTATACGAATAATGAATTTTTCAAACGAAGCAAATAGCGAACAGTTTAAGTGAATTATTTACAACTACGATTAGTAATACAAATAATTAAAGTCAATTATTCACAACGACAAATAGTAATACAAATAATTTAAAATGACTTTCTTAAGTGCGAAAATTAGCAAATATTACTGAAACCGACAATTAAGTGTGATTAATTTTTTTAAAAATTTTCCATTCCCTCATACACCTGTACAGGAAACAATGGAATGCTGTGCAGCCTAGGCTGTTAAAAATGTGCGTAAAGATCCCTGGATGCTGGCTTGACTGTTCCTGCAGTTATGTATGCATTCCCAGGATTTAAAGTTAATTACGAGGAGCAGTCAAGTTAGTATCTAAGGATCACTAGGCACATTTTAGTATTTTATTTTTTTTTCAGTGTCGAAAATGTATTCATGAATATTTATGACAGCGCAAATATTTGGAAATGTTGAATAGTGCACGAGTCAACCGAATCAGATATTTGCGATTTCCAAATATTCGCACAGACCTATGATTTGCCAATAAAAATTCTGCTCAGTTGATTGTGTACAATAGCTCCATTAAGTCGGTTTTGCCCCATTTTTTAGGAATTCAAGTCATTAAGACTTAGTATCCAAACAGCTGCTGGAAGAGTTCGAGGAAGACAAGCGAGTAGCGGAAACATTATGGACAATAGTTTTACGAGTGGGACAAATTACTTCACCCACTTCTCTGAAAGTGGTTCCCCGTTCGACAGTGCCTTAGATACTTCTGTTCTAGAGGAAGACATTCTAGATAATGAGACTGTAAGTTTCGCCGTTGTTAGTTCGAACCGAGAATAGTTTTTTATGATATGAGTTATTGGCAAAGAAGCTGCTAAAATACCTTTCTCTATTGTAAGGTTTCAACCATCTGCTCCTAACTTTGATCCTAATTTTGTTTTTCTTTCAAGAGTAATTTCTAACATTGTTGTACAAACTACAACTACTACTTTTCTTGTACAACTACTGTCATGATAAGATTCAACTTCAGCAGATTGAAAGTAATTTCTGTGTGAAAGATTTATCAATATGACATGAAATTAAACATGTTTCAAACGACTATATTTTTAGCAGCAAAAATAACTGTTATGAACAGGAAAAATTCAATATGAACTCATAACTATCACATGTCGCATAGCAGCTACATCACGATATCATGGCTTGCTTGAAGTTTGTGCAGAATGAAAAAAAATGAAGTTTTGAGAGAACGGGCTCAGAAGCATCTAAAAGGAAAATTTCATTAAAAGAAGCCTCCGTCCTTTGTCAAATTACATCTAATCATCCAAAAGACTCCTAGAAATCATTTGAATGATTAAAATTGACAGATTTTATTTCAATTACGTAGAAAGGGTATTTTTCATTTTCATGTTAGGCAAGTATTAGGCAAAACAGCTGTAACTACCAACTTCTGCATGCTTTTGTGGTTGCGTTTTGGACACATAACCAACACATTTTCAGGTTAGAAATCGGCAGAAGAGGGAGGCACTTTATTTGAAAACACTTCAGTGGTTCTCTGGAGGAAAAATGTCACTCACTGCTGTTTCGTCTGAAGCTACTTCATTTTTTATGCACTTTCGGCTTTCACATATGTCTCGTTTTCATGAAAATAAGATGAAATTTGCTGATTTAATTATTTCAGTGATTTCATCTAAAAGAGATTAGACGAATTTCGGAGGAAACTTGATTTCACAAATTTAGCACTTACTCTTCCCTATCACAGCAGTATATATCAATAACTAGTCCAGACCGGTTTTGGGTCACCTTCCATCATTGTTCGGCTGGTTTTATCACTGATAAAGGGCTTCCGGAAAATGGTCTGGAAAAGTTGTTCATGTAACTGAAAACTTCGAGTTCAAATTTAATTTCTTCCATTCATTATGAAAATCTCCTGAACTTTTGACGGAACAAAACCTCTTTGAGTTATGTATTCTTAGTTCCCTTTTTACTAATATATTGTCAGATTTCTCAATCATTTCTGTCTTTTTGTGGATATAGGAAGGATCATCCAATTACTACAGCGATGATAGTGAGGATGAGTCCACACATACTAATACCAAAAAGACTCACAACCACATCAGGTACTTATATATTTTTTATATTTACTTACTTTTATTCATTCATAGCTTTATTATTTTTTTTCAACTTATTGCAGAGGGAAATGCATCTTAATAGCAAGTATGAAGTAAGAAAGAAATATACATTCAATAGTAGTCAATTAATGGTACCATGTATGGATGGAATAAAATAAAATAAATGAAAGGATAATTATCTGCACCTTCAGACAACCGTTCAGAAGTAATGGAAGAGTTAAAAACGAGACTTTTCTGGAGGGGGTAATGGTGGGACACAGATTAGATTAAGTTCTTATGAAGCAAAGGACTACACTTACAACAGCAAAGAATTGGGCGCTGGCTAAATTTTGATATTATATGTTATGATGTACCTTATGGTGTTCAGCTTTTAACCTCAAACCTGCAATGTGCCAATCTCGAAAAAAGAAGGGTTGAAAAGTGAATTTTCCGGCATTTTTACATGCAATATCCAATAGAAATGTTCCACCATCTGATAGGTGATCAAGGAGAAATATCGGGATGCTAAGACATACAGAAAGGACCAAATACCTTTGAATGATAACAGCATACAGCATGCACACACACATAGTAACAGTCCCGCGCCCGCATTAGGAAACGCAGGCAAGAAGGTTGTGAACTTCACTTTTCAGCCCTACTTTTCTGGACATTGGCACTTTAAAAATTCGATTTTAAAAACTCACTGTGCTCAAGAGGTTGTAAGAAACATTATATTAAAAAATATCAAAATTCAGCCCATATTATTTCCTTTACACCATTAAAGGTTTCTTATATCTGCCAATTTTCTACTTTATTTTCTTGCAGGTATCCACCAATTTTACCCCTTCAATGTCCTGATTTCTGACAATTTTCACTTTTAACTTTGATCGAAACCTCTTTTTCAAATATGATCATCAATACTAATTAAAAGTGAAGAAGAAACCCATTAACTTTTAAGGAACAAGAAATATAATTTGCCATCAGTAAATGGTTTGAAGCTATTAGTTTCAAGTTATTAGTAAATATTCAAAAAATAAAGAATCATTCTTCCATTGCATTTTCATTCACATCGTTTCATCATAATTTATGTCCAGTAAATCAGTGTTCAAAAATCACTCCTTCTAGGGCATAATTTTATTTGTACTCAGTGGGTAAAAAATCTGGCATCAAATTAATGTTCATTCATTTACATATCCATTCTCTTTTAACAGGAACCATTCGAGTCCTCTAATAACTAACACAACTCTAACGGTTTTACGACTGTGTGGACGATACCTTCAGATGAGTCGCCTTCTGCAATCAGTGGCGCCAGATGCCATCCACTGTTTAGGACAACTGTTTGAATACTATCTGTACGCAGTGTTTTCATTCTTTACAGCTGACCCACCAGTAAGTATTAGTTGAGACCACACATTCATCCTGCAGGGTGATCATTTTCTTGTCTTATCTATTGAACCTGGTAGACGCAAGGTTAGTCTATATGAGAGCATTTCCGTGTGATTCAGAACTGATGATCTCAATACATCTGCTTAGTTATAGATCTACCTATAGATACAGATCTCTTGGCCCTGAGACGGGGACATTATGTTAAAATTTGTGTTGCCAGAGGGTACTCGAACTCTCCGTCTTACGGATTGGTCATGATCAATTGTTGACGCCTCTGTCAAATAGCCTCTGTCTGTAATAGTTGATAAGATGAAGCAGAGTCAAATGCAATAGTGCGTTTGTTGCATTCCAAGTTCAAAATGGGAGCAAGGGAAACTGAGGACAGGGAGACCATCTCAAAAGCAAGTGTAGAATTGACTGCTGTATCATGTAATTACCTGTACAATATATGCTGTGCTTTTGCTGTATCTGATGCGTTCCAGATCTCTTCCAGCTTTAAGTGTGCACTAAAGTTGTCAGGAAAGGCTTAAAAATGTATTTAGCCCACTGCTAATTTAGTATTTTAACGCAGATGTATCATTCCTTTTATTTTATGTCCAACAGACAGGATCAGTAGAAAATGTCACGTCTGTAAAACTGCAAGCTGTCATCAAAAGGATTCAGGAAAATTTTCTCCAGAGTGATGCAAGTGGTAATGGAACGCAGGTGAGGAAAAAATGCTCATGTATACTAATTGGATTACATTTTGCAATAAGGAACCACTATTTCTGGCCTACTTTAGAAACAACGCACATGCCATTGTTTTCCCTTTGCAGATATGTAGTTTTATGGGAGAGGCAGTAATAGTGGTTCCTTATTGCAAAATGTAATCCAATTATTTGTATGTTCACCTTTTAAGTACGTTTATATGTATTGGAAGTTTCTAGGAAATTATTTCCAGACCAAATACTCCACATTTTATAATCAGAAAATTACACCATAAAGGTAAATAATCGCAATTCAAGAAAATATTTGTTCTTCAAATTTTAATGCACGCCTGTAAGATTTTTTAAATTTCTGCCTTCTTCTGTTATCTGCAGGTATTTTACTTTGCGCCAGTCGAGTGAGAATTTTTTTCTTTTAATATTTAAATCCTCTGTAGAGAAGGGTATCCAAAAATTACTCAAATCTATCATCGCTATCTTTGCTCCTTGAAGTCCTCTGCACTTAGAAGATAGTTCCATTGCATGAGCGGAATATTTGGTGTTCCTTATAAACCGGACTATTCAGTTTGTCAAAGTGAAATTTTGGTTCGTAAGATCATATGGGATCATATGCTTAGTTCATTAGATTGATCTCTTTGATTGAACCGAACTGTTGAAAGAGGTTAGCTGTGAATAGAACGTTTGATTGTATAAGCCGTAATTTTGTTGTGATTGTCAAAATAGTCCAATCGGTATGGAACACGGATCCTCCTGCTTATACGATCGAACTTTTTTTTTTTTTTTCAGTACAAGATATATAGGATGTTTGTGATTAGTGTTTTTGGTTTGAATGATGAATTTTACAGGGTGTCTGTGACATGACTAGTTACATTACTTCATTTAACTCAAAGCATCAAAAGTAATGAATAACCTTCTTGAGATTTAGGAGCTTTATCTCTAAATCTACCAAAACAACTAAATGTACTAAAACTAGATAGAATAATTCTACATTTTTGCCCACCAAATGTTCCAAATCATGACAATATTTCTCATTTCAGGTAAACAAACCGGTCATTTCACCAGTCGTTGATCTACAGAATGCTGAAACTCTGTATGGCCTGAATGAAAGAGTAGTCGCAGTAGAATCATTAGTGTTTTTAGCCGAGCAGTATGATGCGCTACGGCCATATTTGGAACAGCTGATACCTGCTGAGGATCCAACCGTTCATGTCTTAAATCAATTATATTCTCAGGTGAGTAGAGAATAGCCAAATTTTGGTAATTTAGGTCCAGTAGTGTAGTGCAGGTCTATTAGTCCAGTTATAGTAGTGCAAGGTTCACCCTGTTCACAAAAGAATCAGAGCCAAAAAAGTAGAAAAATCTTCTTGATGTTTTCACTTTTCTGGTTTTGTTTTCTCTTAATCTCTCTGTTAATTTTTGACAAGCATAAAATAAATAAAAGTACTCGCATTTTGGCCAAACTGTGTCATCTTGAATTTTTCAATATCAATGAGCTTTGTAAAAACACGAAACTTCAAAACTTTTCTTATTGATGGATATCCCATTTCAAGGAACAACAATTGAACTTAGCAGTCCAAGGTGATTACTTTACCCAAGTGGTCAACTGAACTTTTTTTGTGTCATAAATCTATGAATTTACTTAGTTCATTGAATTATTCTGTCATGCTTAATTCATCTTTTGATTTTTTCTGTGTCCATTAGACTGTAGCATCAGCTGTTGATGTGCGTAGACCAGTATATTCATGTGTAGCTTGGAGAGCTGTCGATACACAACATATTTTGAGCTTGATGTCAAAAACTAATTGGGAAATAAAAGACGTTATGAGTCAACATAGTCCCTATGTTGATGTCCTTGTTAGGGTAAGTAGAACGACTAATTAATGTCCATGCTTTTATTCTTCTCAGCTTGTAATGAAAAAAATTTCTAATCTTGTTACTGTGACCATATCTATGTCATGGGATTTAAATTGTTGTTGTCAATTTTGCTAAGACCAACTACTGCTGCAGTGCCCAATTATATTTGTCTCAAGGGCTCTGTGACAAGTATTTTTACTGACGTTTTGGTAATCTGGAAAGTTTTATTGGCTCATTAATTTATTATGAGTCAATTGTTAAAGAGAACTGTAAATGATTGTCACACATCCTTCATTTAAATTGCAATAACTTGGCCAATTTTCGTTCAAATCAGCTGATTTTGATAGGTACTTCTGGCCCCAATCAATTTCTTTCAACCCTTTTTTTTTTCTAATGAAACCAAAACCAACATGATGGGTTGCTTATTTTTTCAATTACAACAACAGTTAAGATATTTTGGAACTCCTGATGCTTATTAGCACGTCGACTCTAGTGAACAAGGTCCTTTTAATCAATAATCATGTATTCTTATTAAAGTCTTCCTAATTCCGCTTTAGACTGGATCAATGTTTTATTCACTTTTCCTCAACTTTTGCAGTTGATTGTCTTTTTTTGGAAATGTCTCAAGGAAATAGAATAAATTGTGAAGGAAAATCTTCAAGACTTTACTTTTGTTTTTTTTTTTTATTGAAAAAGTCGTGAGTTGGCCACAAGAAATTTAATTCTTTGAAAAAAGTATCTTAAATAGCTTTTTTTAATTTGGTATTTTATATTTTATGAAACACATCACCCTGATCAGTATAATAGGCCAATAAAAATTTAGCAACGGTAATATACTCCGTGTTGTATTGTGGATAAATGAATTGTCTTTTATAAAATAAAGGTATACAACGTTGCTACACTTTTTAACAATTTCATAAATAATAACTAGACACAACAGAATATAACAAAATAAGATAGAATGGAACTCTATCAGAAGGAAAAGATAAAATAACATTCATAATAAATAATATAAAATCTTGTGAGAAGGATATGAAAATATACCAAAGAACAAAATTACCTAACACTTGAACAGTTGGAAAATTTACAGCCTGTTGGACTCTCACTTGAAACCACAAATCGTTGTGAAATTTTTGGCACTGCTCTTCCACAGTTTTTTTTGGGGCTATGTGATGGTTTTTTATGTATTATTTATGTGCCTTTATGTTTTTTTTAGGAATTTCAAATATTTGCAATGAAGCTAGATGCTCTCAATACTCACCTTAACATTCCTCAGGCAGTGCACAATGTGATCTGGGAGTGCATCTCTTTCATTATCGCCAGCATCTTGGTCGAAGGGTGTGTAGGGTTTTTACCTCTTGAACATTTATCTGCGTTTAGGAAAACCTACAGAACACAAATTTTCTGAACATTAAAATTTCTAAAATTTGTAGATCACATCATCGTATACTAAGAACAATCCATCCAACCACCTCTGGTGACTGTCTCATATTTATCAGACCGTAAATTATTGAAGCGGTGGGTTGTCAGAATCTCTGTTGCTAATTTCTGTCACAGGGAAGAATCTAATGGATGATTTTTGGTATTTTTCTGTAGAAGATTGTGAAAATATAAAGAATATTCCATAAAAATTTCTGTGGAACGGATGCACCCACTTTCTTTACAGTGAGTGAAATATTTCCAGAGATTTTGGAACATAGTAACTGAAAAGTGCCCTTCTTGCAACCAGTTTCAAAAGTCTAGCGGTATTTCCTTTTTATTATTTATTGAGGACTTGAACCTCTTCGGTGAAAGAAGCGCAAGTTTTATGAAATTTCACTCTCAGTGCATCAGTTATCAGATCATCCAGCATTCTTTCTGAGGATATTTTAACTTGCAATTTCTGCCTTATTTTTTCATGTCTTTTGTTTTGACTTTCCCAGATTCTCAAGTTCCAAAAGATGCTCCAATGGTGGTAGAGCCTTGATGCAGCTTGATCTGACACAGTTGGTCTCAAAACTGGAAGCTATGTCTTCGCTAAAACCTGTCCCTCATAAAGAATTTGTCGAAACGTATGTGAAGGCCTATTATTTATCAGAACCAACTTTAGAAACATGGGTCAAGGACCATACTGTAAGTAACTACAAATCTTTTAATAAAATTTCTTTTCCAAAATGGCCTTACCGCAAAATGAGAACCTTTACTAAACCCTTAGTAAAATGTTTTTTTACTTTACACAATGATCAATGGAAATTTTTTAAATCGTTCTCAAAATGGTGATTACAAGTAGCGTTCAGTGTTCCATTTATCTCAAGAAGATTCTAATTATTCTAATGAGTGATAACTTTGAATTTATGCATCAATACACGTTAATATCTTGGTTCAGAGTCGCTTTCAATATATTTCATCGTACTAATTGTTGTCCAAGCAAAATTTGATGAGAAAATATGTATCATACTGCTTACATTTACAGCTTGTCTAGGCAGTCATGATCGACCTTAGAAGTACCAAAAATTGCCAAGAAAACTATATAACTTTATAAATTATATCTTTCAAAAGAAAAATTACTAGGAATCTTATGGAGAGTGCTTGAAAATTATTTGCTCGAAAAGTGCTTATTTATTTTTGTGGCTGCACAATTCATGTGCCCTGCAATGACATTGGCAATTTTGGAACTCATTTCTTCCACTAAATCTGGCATCCATTTTTTCCTAAACGTTTAGAGCCCTTACTTAAAATTTCAAGAACTGTCGTAACTCAATTTATCCAAGAAAGATGGTTTTGATTCTTCAGTCACCGGTAGATATACATACCGTATACGCCCGCAGACAACCTGCTTCCTAGATGTTGAGAGGGTAAAAACCAAAAAAATTCTCGTATAATCTCCACGCGCCCACGGTGGTTTGTTTTGCTCGCCTCATCAAGTAGTACGAGTACATGATAGGTATGCAATTTCCATGAGTTTCACAGATAACTCACACCCTGATTTTTGAATGTTGAAATCGGGAAAAAAGGTGCAAGTTATCTGAGGGCGTATATGGTATCTTCCTAGGTATTTTAAATGTGTAAAATGCTATTAGTTATAAGAGGCTAATTTCTAACCAATTTTGTCCATTTTAGGAATACTCACCAAAGCAGCTCATAGCTCTTGTCAGTTGTGTATGTGCTGGCAACAAGAAGAACAAGCAGCGTCTCATAAATTGTATCGAGGAAATGGATAGATGATATATGCTCCCCTTTTTGCAGTTTGATTCAGATGAACCAAAACCAAGTTAAGAGCGGTAGAGTTTCCGCTAAAGAGTTTCTGTCGAGTGAATAAAACTAAGAACCAGATTTAAAGTCAAATCATGGTATCTAAGACCGCTTGAAATGAATAATATTGTAATAAATTTTTCCATTTTTCTATGAGTCACATACCCTCTAGACTTTAAATCGGAAACTTAACAGCTCCCAAAAGGAAATTCTTTGAAATCTTTAAAGAATGACATTGATTTGTTCTTCTTTAAAAAAAATAAACTGCAGGCGGAGATTTTAAAAATAACAAACAAGAAAAAAACAAGATACGTGGTTTGGGAGTTTCATCGTCGACATGCAGTATGTACACAACCTTGCACAATAATGAGTAACTCACACTTTAAAGAGAAACTGGAAAGGTCTTATGAAATGTTGCTGGGACCGTAATCCCTACTCTTCCGGCCTGAAAAAGGAAGAAAAATGCAAATATGTATAAGCATTCTTCATTCTCTCGTAATATGCCCACTAAATCTTAAGTAGGTAATGGTAGGGGTTGAAGGCTTTGCTCATTTAGACTTTGTCAAAAAAAAGCCCATTCAATGCCTTTTATCCTTAGTCTTTTTAAAAGTTTTGCCTGTCCCAGATTACCTCTCAATTTTTGTTGTATGTAATTCCCTATTTTGGGCTCACAGCGAAAGAAGAAAAGTAATCTGAAACGAGTTACACCTATTTTAACAGAAGCATACAAAGTCATATCAAGTATGAATTGACAAAAATTGGTTTGAAGTTTGATTCCTTTGCAAGATTTAATGTAATAGCCAAAATTTATCGACTGTTTCCAAGTTGAAGGTATATTTTCTCGATTAAATTTTTAACGAGAGACATTGAATTTTAAACCGTTCCAAACTCAGTTCTTTCTAAAATGCGACCTGGTGCGTCTTTGTCAAACTGGTTCCAAAGCAGCATGAGCTTTGAGCTAAGTATGAAGTACCACCCATTCTCACGTACAGATGTTGAAACCTAGTATAGCTTGCATTGTTATTTCTGTATAGTTTTTATATTTTTTTTGGATATTGATGTGTTATGATCCTATAAAAATGCCAAGGCTGTGATATATTTTTTTTTTTCTAAGTAATCATATAACTGCTTTTTCTGTTAAACATTATAACAATAAATCTAACCTTTATTATGTATTGATGCATTCTGAAATTCCTTTGAAACCTCCGATAATTAAATAAAATTTTACAGCATATTGTGTACTTAAATTGCCCAAGGCCCTCTTTTCAAAAAGGACCATTTTAATTTGGTTTTGAACTTGAACTGTCAAATGTCAGAGAAATGGGCTGAGAAGCCTTAAGCAAGTAAACTTTTTCAGCCCTGCAACAAATTCTTGGATTTTTCCTTTTCTGTTTGGTTAACAGGATTTCACATTTCCCTGTAATGTATCAATTTTTTGAAGAATTTCAGTGTTCTCTGTAAATTCTGAATGATGCAAAATCAACCAGTTAAAGTGTGGTACTGGAAATTTTATCCAAATTTTTTTAGAACAATACCTAAAGGCAAGGCTGGATTAAGGGGGTGGCCACATGGGCCGCGGCCCATGGCGGCAAAATTAGGGGGCGGCAAATTTTGCAATTTTTTTAAATGCAGGTACAAAAAAATCGGATTCAGAATAAAATTACAAACAAAAAAAAGGTGAAAAAATCTCTCATTTCCTGAGAGTTCATTAATTTCCAATTTTGTCGTATTTCGGTGATACTAAAGACTGCGCACCCTTAATTAGTAGAGTTAAGAGAGAAACCAAACACGTAATTTGGCCTAGAGCGGCGCGGCGCAAAGAGAAATGATGACGAGGACTTGAGATGAAAAGGAGAAGCCCTCGACGCGGCGGTCGGCATGTAACACATATTAGCGCCTACGAGACTGCATGAATACTTCACACATTGCGTCAAACACAGTGCGGTCAACAGCGGGCGGCGCGGCGTGAAACGCACAGTGCCTACAAGACTACATGAATACTTCACGCATTGCGCCAAACACAGTGTGGTCAGCGCGGCACGGCGGCGGAAGTTAACATTATTAAACCGCATTTATGTTTGTTCTTTCTTAATTTTTTAGTTCATTTTTTACAAATGAAAGGCCTTGTCCCCACAAAGATAGGTTTACGGAACTGAACTTTCGCGCGAAGTCCCGTGAACTTTTGCTAGTGATGTTGACAGGGCTTACGCAAAAAATGTGTCCTACACGAGTGAACGCGTCTTCTGCACCCTTCTCCCTCCGGCACGTTCACTTGATGGTTTTTATTGATGTTTCAAAATGAAGAGGAAGAGGGCGGCAAAATACAGGCGGCCCATGGGTGGCCCGTGGCCCCGACCCATACGCAGGCCCGCCACAAGGGGGGGGGGGTACTGGGTCCTTGGTACCGGGGCCCGGGCCCTGGAGGGGCCCGTGACGCAGGTGACAAACCACTACGAATTCATGTGTAACCCTTGTCTCGTAAGGAAAAGTGAAAAAATTACCCTAAAAATTCCGCAAAAGGTGAATAAAGTTTCAAAAGCACACTAGGGCACTATAAAATTTGTCTTACTTTTTTAGAGATTTCTATCTATTTTCAAGATTTTGAGTAGATATATATAGAATGATATTTTTAGTAACTGCGTTTCATTTTCTTCCGTTGTCGGATGCTAAGAGCCTCCTGTCTGGGCATCCTCGACTTCAATGGCTCAACTCCCTTGCCATAGACGTACGAAAGGGGAGTCCTGAGGGGCCCGGCTCCCCCTAGAATTGAAAAGTATCATCTGCCCCCCTCAAAAAAAAAATTATAGATGTTTTGAATGCAACAATTCGAAAGTATTTGGTGCTGAGAGTAAAAAAAAAGGCGTAAATATTCTGCAGAAATTGATGGAAAATCTCCATCATAAGAGCTTCATAATGCGTCCAAATAGATTTAAAATTTCAAAAATTTCCCGAGGGGGAGGGAAGCTCCCCGGACTCCCCTCTGCGCTAGGGGCCCGGGCCAGAAAACTGGTACCAGGGCCCGAGATGAGATGTGGCGGGCCTGCGTGAACGCAGAAGAAAAACGGGGTAAAAAAAAAAAAACACTGATGGTGTGATCAATTTTCAAGGACAATTCTGTAATTTCTCCTACGATTTTAAATAGATTACTTAAAACGCGTAATATCGAAAATCTAAGCTCAGATTCGGATTCCTCGTGAAATTGATGCGATTTCATGCATCAAATTTTAGAATAGCGTGCAGGAAAGAGGTTTAATGACGTAAAAAAACACTAATGTGTGATCAATTTTCAAGGACAATTCTGTAATTCATCCTACGATTTTAAATAGATTAAAACGCGTAATATCCAAATTTTAAGCTCAGATTCGGATTCCTCGTGAAAAATTGATGAGATTTCATGTATCTTATGTTAAAATAGCGTGAAGGAAAAAGGTTTAACGACGCGTATAGATTCTGTCGTACTTCCCCTTTGAACTACGCCGCCGCCTCACAGTGGGGAAAACGACCAATCTAGCCGCTCAAAAGTCGTAATTTCAAGTGTTTGGTAGAAAGCTACCAGAGGCTGCATTTCATTCTCAGATATCCACTGACACCAAATCAGTGATTAAATTCACCAGAGTCTTGTTTGTTATCAAAAAATTGATGATGAACCGTGAGCGTAAACAGGTAAGACTGGAAGCCCAGATGGAAGACGCACCAAATGCGTTCCGTACTGATGGTGTTCACGCAACAGGTTATGCAATTGATGGTTTTCCAGCATAGTAGAGCCCCTGAGAAGTAAATCAAATCATTTATTTCATTTCCTTATCATTTTTTCTTATAGTTTCTATTTCTTTAACACCTGCTCTGAAAAATCTGTGTTTTTGAACTTCAGAGGATTGGAATGTATCAAATATCGGCGAATTGCAATATCAGACTTGTACTCGGTGACGCAGAATTTCATGTAGTTTCATAATCTGTAGAGATATCTTGCGGTTTTTTGCGGTTCAGAGAGATAAACGAAGATTAATGGCCCGGCGTCGAGGCGTTTTTGATGCACTAGGCGCGTTGCACATTGGTTCCAGAGCCAGATCTAGGCGGCATTAATTAGAGTATCACCTTTGTTGGCATGCAATACATGTTTTAATATGTTTTTTGGGTCGCTGATCACGAATCTGAAGTCAGTTTTACTCCATCGTTAACTAAAACATGGTAAATTTGCGAAAAATAGCAAATTCACGCTCAAATACCGGAATAATTATTTGACAATTTGGCTTGGAGCTTGAGCTATAATAAATGTGACTAATTTAATGATTAATCATCCAAAACGACCAACGATTTTACTATTCTTCATTTTTGGATGGTTATTTGAGAAGGGAGGGAGGGGGGTTGCCACGTTGAATAACTGAACGAAGTATACCTGCATGCAATTAACACGATCTGTTTTCGGAATCTACTTCCATAATTTTGAGGTATAAGAAATGGCAGGATGAAAATAAAGTAAAAAGCGTCCTAATAATACTATTGGACAGGGAGAAAAGGCATTGAACGTGTCGGACACTGGTCCGTTGTTTTTTTAAATTAAAGAGGTTGTAATGTATTTTTTTTTCTTCTTCTTCTTTTTTTGAAGTACCTATGAATAATCAAGAAGAGCAAGAGTCAGTTTTCGTCCGAAATTCAAGAAATATATTCAAATTCAAAATTCATGTATATTAAAATGTACAACAACTAAATCTCATATAAATTTGATGAATAATTAACATCATGAACACATTTAGCAATCAAAATAAGAGTCACAAAAAATTACATTGAAAGAAAAATTTCACTGGCTACGAGAGGAGGTGAATATTCTTGCGGGTAATTATCACATTTTATAGATTCAGACAATGGTATGCAAAAAAAGTAGGTAAAAGTCGCAGCTTTTGTGATTTAGTCGCAGCTTTGTTGCATTTATATTTTTTTCTTTTATTCCTTTTCATTGTTATAATTATTGTTTAAGTTATTCTTAAATTATTCTTATTTGTTGTTTATTGTTATTTGTTGTTTATAAAATTATTTAGTTATAATGCTATAATTTCTATCTTTTCTTTCTTTTTTCTCCATTAATTTTTCGATTCTTCTTTATTTCTTTTTTCCTCTTCTTTTCTCATGCTGTTTCAGTGTTTGATTTCATTGTCTTTTCACAATTCAAAAAGTATCTTAGTATTAAAAAAACGCCTGTATCGATGAAAATAAATGTTATTGTCTTGTAAACTGAATAGATCTACTAATTTTTAATTTCACATTTTCACTGTACGTAACATTCAATTTTTCAGTGTACAATGCCAATAAGTGATGTTATAATTGATTAGATTGTTTTGAAAGAAGTGTAGCGCAACGCAGAAAATCAGATAATTAAGAAAATTCACGTAAAGTGAACCAAAAGTAGGTGTAAAAAAATGGTCCACCAAGCTCTTTGGATTGGGCCATTGTGCGGCGAAAATATAGCCCAAGGGGGGTTGACAAAATATTTTCTTGCCTCAATTTGGGTCCCCCTATCCTTTGGCTACATGTTTAACCCAAGAAACACGAATAAAAATCAAGAGCGTTGACACAGGGACTTTTGAGCGGCTAGATTGGCGTTTTTCCCCACTGTGCGCCTGTCGCCCGAGTGAAACCGAACGGGGGAGGCGCCACTTTTTTTTTTTTTTTTTTTTTTTTTTTTTCAATTTTTTTTTTTTTTTTTTTTTTTTTTTCTGTTGTTTTATGGCTTTGTGTCTAAGCACCTGCAGCCAACTTTAGACTAGTGTGATAGTTTAGAGAGAAGGTTACAGGTGGCTAGTTACCGACTTTAGAGGTGTGAAAAAGAAAAAACTAAAAACATGGAAAAAGGTGAGAGGTTGATAAAAAAGAGGAGTTGAGTAGGGAGAGGGTGAGAACCCTTCACCATTTTCACGCTCTGATACCCGGCAGAGCGACTTCCTATGACCAGAGACTGGGTAATGGAAAACAAACAAAGTGAACATATACGGTGGGGATTGAATGTGTTAGAGAGAATGATTTGTTTGGACATCAGGTAGATTGCATAAAACAAAGGGTAAGACGGTTGGTGGGAGTGAAAAAAAAGTATAGGGAGATTATTAGTGTAAGAATGAAGATTTGGTAGATTAGAGGTGGATGTCATTTTTATCTAGAAAAAGGGCTATGGATTTAAGGGTATTGAGGTCGCCGACCGAAAGAAGATATAGGGTTGAATAGGGTGGGAAGATTTCAAATTTATTTATAAGTTCAGAAAAAAGGGTATTTCTATTTTTAAGTTTATCACATTGGAAAAGGATATGTTCTAGGTTTCCAATGGAACGAGGCGCCACTTTAAAGCGTTCGGTTTCGTCGCGAGGAATTCCTCACAATAAATTCTTATTCTTCCTCCTCCGCTGACCTACTGAGCACTACCCATGTTGCCACGTTGCATTCATATGCTCCAATCAGTATGTCTAACGTTACGTCTCTTTCCTTCACGCTATGCTCGGGTATGATACATGAAATCGCATCGATTTTTTACGAGGAATCCGAATCTGAGCTTCGATTTTGGGTATCACGCCTTTTAAATCAAAATTCAACAAATTCAAAATTCGAAAATCCGAAATGACTAAAGTGGCTTAAAATGCTATCTCGGCTCCTGTTCGATGGATTTTTCTGAAATTCGGTGTCAGAGGGTACTTTTCGACGGGAAACTCGAATGTTTAGTCAATTTTTTAAAATTCTCAAATCCAAGATGGCGGACGTAGCCTAAAATGCTATGTCGGCTCCTGTTCGATGGATTTTACTGAAACTCGGTGTCTGAGGGTATTTTTCGACGGGAAACTCGAATTTTTAGTCAATTTTTGAAAATTAACACAAAAACACGCCAGGGCACTATAAAATTTTTCTTACTTTTTAGAGATTTCTTTCCATTTTCAAGATTTTGAGTATGATATTTTCAGTAGGTACCTAGGTAACTGCGTTTCATTTTCTTCCGTTGTCGGATGCTAAGAGCCTCCTGTCTGGGCATCCTCGACTTCAATGGCTCAACTCCCTTGCTATAGACGTACGAAAGGGGAGTCCAGGGGGGCCCGGCTCCCCCTAGAATAGAAAACTATCATCTGCCCCCCTCAAAAAAAATTTTATAGATGTTTTGAATGCAACAATTCGAAAGTATTTGGTGCTGAAAGTAAAAAAAGGCGTAATTGTTCTACAGAAATTGATGGAAAATCTCCATCATAAAAGCTTCAAAACGTCCAAATAGATTTAAAATTTCCAAAATTTCCCGGGGGAGGCCCCCCGGACCCCCCTCTGCGCTAGGGACCCGGGCCAGAAAACTGGTACCAGGGCCCGAGATGGGATGTGGCGGACCTGGGCATGCGACATAATTGAATCAGTGAGAATGAAAACACACCAACTCGGAGACTCGAAAATGCTCAATTTTCGTTACAGACAATCAATTTTAATAAAGACCCTTGAAGCTAAAGCATCTGTTCAAACTCGGACCTTTGAAGTGTCCTTAAGTACTTGTCTTATGTTGACACCAAAAATCTTTTTCTCAGAGTAAATTTTACATTTTTACTGTGCAGTTTTGTGTGCGTCTTGATTATTTTCATTTTTTCGAGTTGTGTTTTCGTTCTCACTGATTCAATTATGTCCTTGTTGAATTGACAATATTAGTTTCAGTTTTCAATAGCTCCTAAAAAGCTATTTGAACATTCGCTCTGGAAAATCCTTTTTGGCCATTTTTTTAAGCGTAGGTTAAATTCTACTCTTTGGGAATTTTACTTTAAAAGCTTTTTTATAAAAAAACGCTTGCTACTTTTTTTAAAAAAATTTACAATATTTTTTTTCAAACATTAGCATGGAGGATGACAGCAAATATTATATTGAGAGTACTTCGCAAAAACTCTTTTACTCTAATTTTACCCTATGTACCTACATACGTTTTTCAAAAAAAAAAAAAAAAAAAAAAAAAAAAAATACCCAAACCCAACAGTTTTAGTTTTTTAAGAGTTACTTAGGAATTTAATTAAAATTAACGAGCCCTTCAAACATTTTTTCAAAAGTTGTTCTCTTTGAGTCTCATTGAAAGCAATTTCTACTCAAATATTTTCCATCAATAAGAGTCAATGATTGTAACATCCATTATTTTTGATCATTCTGCAAGCAAGTGAAGGAAGTTCTCGTCGCACTAGCCGAAGCGGAAAATTTTCTAGAAAATTCCAGTCTACATACCTAGAACGGTCTTCTCCGTTTTCTAGAACGCCATATCGTAGGTCTTCCCCTCTCTCCTCTCAAGACGTGCCCCTCCCTTCATGACATTCCTGTCAACCCGCTGAATTTTCTGGAATTAACGGTTTTTCCCACGCTGAAAGGTCCAATCGAAAGTCCAAAGGTCATAATTAAGTGCTGCGTTTTAAGTCGCATCTCCTCCCCCCCCCCCCCCNCTACAAACTTATTTTGTCAAGATTTCTCAGTTCTTACGTTCCGAAACGATTACAGTTTTACGTCAATGAATGTAAAACGCAATTGAACGTAATTCGGTGTTGCGGTTTTTTCCTCCAAACCGTATTTAGCCTTGATTTGACGGCCATGTCGCGCGTACAATTAGACGCCAGCGCCTGTGAGTCAGAGAAATTGCTTGTTGTCAAGTTTCACCTATACCGTAAATTTAGAACACCTTGAGCTTTGCTGAAGATACTGATTTTTATTTCATTACCAAATTTTTTTGGGATAATTTTGTATTACTTCCAAAAAATTTCATCGATTTTGCTCATCCGTAGACCTGCATTGGACTGTCAGTTGTATTGATTTTCTTGTAACTTGGCAACAGCGATGAGCGATGACGTCAAGAAAGCCGCCCCACCACATCCCTCTTTGTCCACTGTCTTCTGAATTTCCGTGCATCCGCCATTCCGCTCCGCCATTTTGTTCGCGTATGGTCGCTTTTCTCGGAATGTCGTCCGATGGTGCTCGTTACAAAAGTGGTTACAAGTGTTGTTAAACTGCCCGAAATGGGTTCAGAAAAATTGGAAAACTCTCAGCCCAATTCTAAGCCTCAAAGTAAACCCTACGGTAAAATAGTGCTCTCTTTACACAATTGTTTGTTGCCCCCCGAAAAGTTACAGCACACACCCTCGCAGCTCGAAGGCCTAGATTCAGAAACCGAAACGGATTTGAGGATATTAGGATGCGAACTAATTCAGACTGCTGGCATACTTCTGAGGCTTCCTCAAGTAAGTATTTTCATTTTTAAACTCGCACCTACACTTGAAACTGCACAAACGGAAATAACTCTTTACCCCGATAGTTGCGGATGGTGATGCAAGTAGGAAGTATGTACCATATTTCATCCCTAGGCCTATTGCTTTTGGTGTCTTTGAGTCGAATTAATATGTCTCTCTTTATAATATAATTCAAATTAAGCTTCTTTTCTACTGTGGTACGCTCAGTGTGATAATTTTTCGTCATTACTGCTCTTTCATGATCAAACCTGCTGCCTCCATGTCGACCATTGTTCTAGAATGTGTGAAGTCATTGTAGGTCATTTGAATGTCCCTTGACTATTTATAGCCTGGTGTTTCTTTTCTGTGGATTTTTAAGTGTTATCTGCCCTATACTTTCTTGAAATATTTAGTATCATACACCCATGTACGTATTTTACTGAGTTTACCATGTATATGTGGTAGCAAGTATCGAGTGTCCCACTTTCACAGCGGCCATTTTGATCCATCTCCATCACTTCCAAATTTCACTCATACCTATAGTGGTTGATTTCTGGACCATGTAGTGTCTAAAATCTCCAGCACTACTACAACGGGAAGGTGCATTTTTGACACAGGATGAGAAACCAATTTACTAATTCTTACTAGTTGGAATCTTGAATACTTGGAACCCATATCCGGTGACCTTGAAACCAGCTGGAATGAGACGACCGTACTTATCCTTGAGTTTGTAAAGTGTATTTGGATCACATTTAGCCATTGAGAACTTTAGGTTCAATGCATAAATAGAGACACTATAAGCGCCTCCAGTTTCCCTACGCTAATAGGTGCTTCTATGGATGAGCTAGAAACTTTAGTTCCTCATTCTATATTGCATGCAAACTGTCTGATTTTGTAACCCATCAAGATCAACTGAGCACTTCAGAATGTTGAATCATTTTTCAAATCCATAATCCAAGGTCTGATCTCTTTCACTTGTCTGCTTTGTATCCCTGAGCTGAATTTGAGCAATTCCTACTTAGCATTCCTGGCGAAATCGTGTGAGAGCGCGTTAGCAATAGCTGTAGATGTAAATTAAAAAACCTATAGGGACGTTGAGCGGGCGCGACCCCCCCCCCTCCCTTAATAAGTTTCCCCTCAACGATCACCCCAGTGTACTCCAGTCACAGTATTCAATAGTTTTTCTTAAATTGAAATGTTGTTTCCGCCATGGAAATGTAGCTCATTTGGTTTACCTTATATTGGACTTTCCGAAGATATTTTTTCCTTTGCATTTAATGACTTTTCACGTTTTAAATCAATTCCTTCCTATTTGATCCTGTGTGTCCTCCGTAGTTGCAACCTCTTAACCTCGAACCATAACCAGGTACGGATAGGTGGTATTGGTTTTAGGCTGTCTCTTAGGTATGGATTGTAATCTAGACAGAGACCTTAATTTACAGTGAGCAAGGTAAGACTGCCCTAGGGCGGAAAACGAATCTCACATGAATTGCTGCAACCTGTTCACATAGTGTAGATTTGAGGAAAGAAAAGATTAGCCTTAAATTGTTAATGATTGGTTATATACATTTATTTGAGTAAATATAATTGCCAGCAGCAGCACTCAAATAAAACTTGATTAAAATCTACAAGCTCCAGAGCTCGCGCATTGTATGTTGAGACAACCGTCAATCTCCGATTAGCTTAGAATTTGCATCACTCAACAGGTTAATACATTTAGTCAGGTGGCACCACTGGTGAATGGTGACATAAACCAATACCATCTAACCATACCTGGTCATGGGTTTGAGGTTAAATGTTCGTAACTCCCGAAAACACACGGGATCGTATAGCGGAGGACTTAGAAAAGTTGATTTTTTTATATGAGAAAGTGAATTTATTCTGGGCGTGATATTTTCAGTTGAATATCTTGGCAAGCTTTATCAAAAGAAACAAAGTTTTTCGGCAGAATCACATTTTAAATTAAGGAAAAAAGTATTAAATGCATGTCACTATGCGGCAGTTAACCGGGAAACGTATGCAACCCGCCAAACGTAGCCCGGCGGCTTCCCTTTGTTCTTGGGAGATATTACTCACACACTCTCACACGTATTCTCCAATGGCCAGGAATTCTAAGTAGGAATTGCATAAACAATACTTCGACGTTTGTCTCAACATACGATGCGCGAGGTCTAGTAACTTTCTCAATAATAATTACACCACACCCATAAGCTAATAGAACTGAGTACAAAACCTCTTATGAATAATATAATCAATAAATATCCATAAAAATATGAAGTAATGATGATAATAATAATAATAATAATAACTGAAAGAAAATATATGTGTGTATCTGTAATTTTATCAGAATTCCTGCCAATTACCCCTCACTAAGAATCCTTTGGGAAGTTAAGGAATGTTTTAATCCTATGAAACTTGTCATCCTGTTTGTCTCTGAAGTTTAATTTTCTGTTAACTACCCCAATAAATTTGTACGTATTATGTTGTTATTTTCCTCCTGAAACCTCTTATGCCTAAATTGATCATTTGATTTCTTTTCCAGGTTGCAATGGCGACAGGCCAAGTTTTATTCCAACGATTTTATTATTCCAAATCGTTTATCAAGAACCCAATGGAAACAACTGCTATGGGTTGCCTGTGTCTTGCCTCAAAAGTTGAAGAGGCACCCATGAGGATTCGAGATATCATAAATGTATTCCATCATATCAAACAAGTCAACAATCAAAAGTAAGTAGAGCTTTTTATTTACTATGGTGAATATCGGATCTATGGTTTTTTTTAAATATTGCTGGAAGTAGAATATCCTTTCATGGGCACTCGACGAATCTTTCACTTTAGAAAGTTTGTCAGAAGCATGAAATCAATGTTAGTTAATTTTCTTGTTGAATTTAAAACCATAAATCTGATGTTTCAATGTTGTTTGTATCATTTTCTTATGATCCTTTTTGGTTGCCACGGGTTTTTTTCCTCTTGTTTGTAAGTTCATTGGTGACAGCCAGTGCCAGCCATTCTGAACGAACAGTTTTCAATAAATCCTGAAGTCACCTCAACGCTCTCATCTGCCCAGTGCTTTGTCAAAGTTTTACTTGGACATAACGCTTAGTTAGTTGATGGATTTGTTTATTGAGACTAAATCTACCATACTTATTCTGATTTAGTTGAAGTTAAAAAATGATGACCTTAATTTTCCTGCAATACTAAATATGTCGATTAACAAACTTGGTGTTAGCATGGAAGTATTGTATTGGCATTGCATTGGGCTATTGTGGCTGAATGGCTTGGTTTCCATGAGTAAAATGCAATGGGTCATTAATGCAACTGTTGAGTGTTGTCAAGTAAAACCAAGCGGTGCTGCTTCTTTTCGATCAAGACAAGTCACGAACAGACTATTGAATAAATGTTCCATGAACCGCTGCCTGTGTTAGATGTTGATCAAAACTTGCCCCTCAAATTTGATTTGCTACACTCAACAATGCATTCATGACCCATTTTTGGATTGTGAAAACCAAGCTTGTGTTGTTGATTCATAGAGACTTCTCCATTTAGCTGTCTCACCTCTGCCACCATTCAATCAGAACATTCGCCCTTCCAAGTCTGCTCGGAGCTCTTTTCAGTTTTAGAATCATCAACTGTCGATTTTATTGCTAAAATTTTTGCTATGTCATTTTTTCGTGTGTCAAGAAATTTTTGAAAATTGTTTCATTGCGTTAGGAACAAGGGCTTGATAAGCTTTTCCCTCTTCCCAATTTTGTTCTCATTTTTAGATCGATATTTTTTCATACTGAGTATTTCATTTGAAAAATGATTTACATCGTCTTTTTCTAAAAATACACTTTCTGCATAATGTAATCAAACAATGTGCAGCTGCTCCATGTAAAAATCTTTGTTTTGCCTCTATTTTTGTCAGCAATGTTGCGTCAGCGCTTCTCATTGAAAAATCAAATTTTCCCAACTTCAAAACGATTTAAGTCTCATTGTTATTCTTTCAAAAGCCTGCCAGGACTGTTCTGAAATGTTCATTTTGTAGCAATCTTGACACCAGTATTAAATTGATTTGAGCTAAGGTGCTAGATAATTTTTAATCAGAATTTTCACTCTTTTTCACTACAGATGACATGGTGGTACACTTTCCTGTAATGTGAGCCAAAAGAGAGTTTTTAAAATAGTGACCTCATTTGGTTGATACAGTGAAGAAAGGTTGGATCTGTGGTTTTTTATGCCAGATTCTGTGAATCATCAATTTATTTCCTTGACCAAATAATGCTACAATTTCCTTATGTGTGTAAAGGTCCCGATTGAAAAAGATGTAGTGCCTTAGCTCAATGAAATCTGATACTAAGCTCAAGAACCAGCTTTAGTTTTTGACCTTGAGTAATCAGGAACTGGCTGACTAGCAGGAAACTAAGTTTGCCATAACCTGCCTGAATTATGTATCATAGTTGCAATAGCATTCATGGATTCAGCTTTAAGATGACTTTCCGCCTATCAATTTATCCTGTAGTTAAGTGTAGAGAGTATCAACATTAACTCAGTGAGAGAGTTTTCTCCTCCCCAGTACGTGAAGGAATAATTTAGAAGGACTCTTCACTTCAACTGTGATAAGTTCAAAAACTAAAAATTCCATTTCAATTAATCAGAAATGTGTACAATTTTTGTTTCAACTTTCTCCTGAAGTTAAAATTTGCTTTCACTCATTACTGCAATGAAATATTTGAATTCTTTGAATCTATCTTAGTATTGGTTAACTTAGTTTGTTGCAAAATTTCCTGATGAATTAGGATTTTTTTCTCTGAAGAAAAACAAGGATTTGTAATATCTCCTGGCCCCATTCATTTTTAAGTAACACTTCGTAAGAATTTGTAGGCACTTCGCCGGAGACAATGCATATATTTACTAAAAATGTTAATGAAGAGAAATTGAAATGCTGTTGCCTGTAATTTGGGTTGATGGGGGGGATTGCTTTGAGCACAAAAGTCATTTATGAACTTGCCTTTTCACAGATGCTTTCCACAGCCGAGCATCTCATAAAAGCTGGGTGAGTTGCGCTCGTCCAGCTAAAGTTGGCTTGTGGGGAGAAGAAAGATGGTCGCCAGCCGCAGAAAACTCACGGGTGATGGACAAAGCGACTCAACATTAGTGTTGTCTTTTGTCTCCGTTTCCATAGCTCTGAGTTCAAAGCGACTCCTAACAAGAATTCGTTTTCATGGTTTTTATTGCCCATAGTTTAACTATTATTAAAGTCTCGTCGTTTATATCATACCGAAAGTTCAGCGGCTCGTGGATGTGATGCTGTCTTCAATACTGGTAAATCGTTTACTTCCAATTTTCTTATCGGGGGTGGAGAGAATCATACTTCATATGTTAGGTTACCTCTTAGAAAGAGAAGACTTGAACGCAATGCAACTTGGAAAGAGCATTTAGATGTTTGCAATTTAGAGAGAGCAATGGAAGGGCTAAGAACAGAAGTAAGTAGGAGAGCGTTGCCCAACAATGCTGGTGAGATGATTGTACAAATTATTAGCAAGAAAAATTGCTTGGATAATAGAGTTTCCACCCCTGACTTGTATCAGACCATTTCATTCATCAGTTATAGTAAGAGGAAAATGATTAGATAATTAGTTGAGGTCACTTCACAATATTTTAAATGGTACAGATCTTCACTGAGTACCCAACTCCGTCATTATTTAATCATAAAATCTGTAACAGTTGGAATCTTGTTTAGTATCCTCAACTAATTTTCTCACAAGTACATATTCCAATCAAGCACTTATAAGCCTACTTGAAAGATACCATGATTTCAATATAAGAATTTCAGGCTTTAATTGAATGTCATTTTTTGACTCTCATGTAACTCTCTGCTTAAGTGGGAGTGTTTTAGTAGCTATAGCTGTGTGTTGAAGTTTGCTTTTTCATTAGTGAATACCTAAAGGACCAAGTATCTGCTAATTTTTCCTCGCCAGAACTTCATAATTATGTTACCCAGCTACCATCAAAGACGAGCTAATTATTCATTCAAAATCCATTACTTCAATGTTTATGATCTCGTTTGCTTTACCTTCACTGGTATGTATATTTAATTACTGCTTCTCCTTCTTTAAGCAAAATCCTACATTCCACTTGCGAAATGCTTCAGATAATCCATATTTTTATTCAGGTTGGGTGTTTTCTCCAAGTTCAATCTGTACCTAATTGCCTCTAGTCAATATCGTGAAGAGAGCTAATCATGCTCTGTTTCAATTCTTTGTTTCGAATAGATGTAAGATTTTTAGTTTTATCATGACATGTCAGAATTTTTATGTATAATTCTATGAACTACTTGAATACTGTGTTCCTTGTTAATCTTATTTTTTAAGATTTTTACATGTATTTACGGGAGTTGTGCATCTTGTCTGTTATGTTTCAACTGAAATGTTTTATCTGTATTTTCACGTATTGCTGAAAGGGCTGTTCAATCTGTACAAGTAGCAGCACACAGGCTCGTTAGCCATTTTATTAACTATCAGTGCAACGATTATTTCAAGATTATCCTATTCTCTATAAGTCTGAAGCAGCTCTTTTAGACCTATTTAAGCCGGCGGACAACTTGAAGATTGTACATTAATTTTCATAATGACCATGTTTCTCCCTTATTTTGTTGCTTATATTTTGTTGGAGATCATCTAGAGCACAACTAATTCAATGTCATCGATCGAGATGTCAAGGATTTGAGAGGATATTCTTCCAGCCTATGTGAATACAAACGCACATTTTGCCCCTGTATGAGATGTAACAGAAAAGAACTGTTGAGATTGAGCCAATTTTATCAAGGAACTCAGTCACCACCAGTAGGAAAATATTACGGGCATAAAAATTCGACTATTTCTGATGAGTCACAACAGCGAAGCTCCTGTAATGGTAAGAAATAATCAGATCAAGTAAAGAAATTGATAACTTGTGTATGATTAAAACTGTCATTGGTTTAAATTAACGATTTACCTCTGGTCACTCTGGCTAATTTATAAATCAAGGTTTATTTTTTTCTTCAATTGCTATCACTCAGAATTTTTTTTTTTTTTTTGCCACAAGTTCAAATGTACTAGTCATTGAAGTTCTTTTAAACTGAGAAGAAAAATCGGTAATCAAGTTTTTTGTTGCTTTTACAGAAGGTTGTGCTCTTGGTGTTCTTCGTTGTTTGTTAATACACGAAGCTGTGTTGATTTTTGTTCCATTATCGGTGGCATCAGTGTCATTTTTCGAGCTATGATTTTGGAAAATTACCACACATCATCATCAATCTAGTTGACTTTTCCCCTTAAACTGCTTGGAATGTGACTAAAATACCCATAAAGTTGATACATCAACTGAAAAAGTATTGGACTTGACACTACGGAGGTTAACTCAAAGGTTTGGTACAGGTAGTTTTTTCCATGAACTGCCTTTCAATTTGTCTTACATGTCACTGTCGAGTGAATTAAAAAGTGTTTGCTGTTCGATTTGAAGTTAGAACCTAAGTCCAAAGATTTTGATTTCTTTCCGCCGCTAGAGAGGCATCATCGCATCAAATTTATAAAATTTTGTTGCAATGGAAGCTAAACGTCTTTCTTCTAAGGCTGTGCGTGATATGGAGTGTTCATTTTATCTCAGCCTGAAAATTTGTGTGGATTTTTGATGTAACAAAATTAACTCAAGCAGAACAATCCGGAGTTACCGTAATTATAATATTTTGTAGTTTTACCTACACCTCTGAATTTTTTTAACTGAAGAGGATCAGTCTAGAATTATTATAATAGTAATTCTAAGTTTTAAAGCACGATCACCAGTTTTCTTCAACTAATTGTGCTGTAAAATTTCACTAACTCCATCATACTTTTCTAGGGATTAACGTTTAACTCATTACGCTTTATGTCGTTTTCTCATGTTTATTGTTCAGAAAGGACTGCAATGCGTTCATTTCTCGTTTTCGACTCGGTAATCCTTATTCCAACCAAAGTATCTGCTGCTTGCCATGTAAATGGTCCCACGCGCCGTTTAAGCCTCGCTAATCTCACGGGCAGTCAGGCCAAGAACTCAAGGCTTCCATGTGTAACATCACAAATCTCAGCATTGATGATCCTCATGGATTCCTCGGCAAAAATTCTTCGCCCTTGTTGTATGAATTGGTTTTCATTTCATAGCATTATTCCAAACAAAGAAGAATGTTCTGATTTTGATAGCTCAGACTCACTCAACTGAAGGTAACCTGTGAAAATTTGGGTATGTGCAACAGTGCGCACCCTGTTTTCCTTTTTTCAATAATACATCTCAGATGACTTAATTTAAATGCTACTCTGCAGCATCAGATGACGGCACATATCAAATTTTCCTCAACATAACAATATTCTGCTGCATTTTTTAAGTGCTTTACAAACAGTTTTATTAAAAAAAATACCTCTGCTATCACTTGAATGTGATTTTAAATGAAAAGCTTTTTTTTGCTAATTTTTACAGTGTTAAATTTTTGAACACATTTCACACCGTCCATGAAGCGAAAACTTCAGAGTTCTTTTTCTTTGAATGAAATGAAATTGCTGAATTTTATTGTCATGAAAGTTTATCGTTTTGTTTCCAAGACTTGATGTATTTCAATCTTGTTGTTCTAATCTCTTCGGATTTTACGTCTTTACTGAAACAATTAACTTACCTGCGATACAAAATCTTAAATCTTAACGCCATAAAGCAATTAGTTGCACTTAATACGTTTTATGTTGTGTGTTTCTCCTGTTTTGTCGCTTTAAAAGGTACGCGTATGGTTCCGTAAGCCTTGTGTCCACCAGAAAATTCACTTCTCATCTTATGAATGGTTGCCACTGGATAACTGAATATATCACAAAGGGAAAGGTCCTATGTATGATATGGAATGCTTGCAAGTTTAAATCGGAAAAAAACTGCAATATTGATTTTCTTTGGCTCCCTGGTGAAAACTTCTCTCCCGTGGCGCATGAATTTCTTATCATTTTATGGTATCGTTCAATCATACAACTTAACACTGTAATTTTGATGGCCTAGGGTCATGAAACTGAAGGTAACCTGTACAAATATGCATTCTTTCTTACCTCTTGCGCTGCTTACTGATTGAGTTTGAGTGTGAGACGGAGGCGCAAGCAAAGCGCAACCTGCATACTTTCTCTCCTGTATGTTCATTCAGTTAAATTTTTTTCATGTTTTGATGTATCACTCAAAGTGTGTTAGAATCGATCTGAAAGTAACATGAAGAAAGCCCTTTTTTAACGGCATTGTCCATTTTGATTATTTTTATGACATCTCAATTATGAAATCGCATTAAAATGCTGGAAGGATTCAATCTTTTGTATTCATAGCAATTTCATTGGTTTTGGGGCATCTACTTTTATGCTCCCCAGAGGTTAGTTATCCAATTATCTGTACGAAGAATCGTCAGTAAATTAGCTGAGAATGTAAATTATATATGCTCTTAGATGCTTTGTATTGAAAAATTCCATAAGGGAAGTAATTTTCAAGGATTTTTGTTGCACTAATTATGCTTTGTGTCGTGTTTCTCCTATTTTATTGTTCAAGTAGGTTTGCACTTGATTCAGTCATTGGTGCTAGTTCTGTAAAGTCTTGTTAGCATTAGAGAATCTTCTGCATATCTTGTGAATGCGTTCAGTCGATTAACCAAGCTAACATCATTGGAAAGTGTCTTCTGTATGATATCAAAGTCTTTCAAGCGTAGATCAAAAACTCAGCTATTGGATGTGCAAACTTATATGGAGTCCCTGGCAAAAACCCTCATCTTAGTCGTATGAACTTATTTTCATTTCATATCAATATTAAACCTATCAATCGTTGCTTCTATTTGTCTGGTTCAAATGGTCTCTTTCTTGTCTTTTCTGAGTAATTCACCTTTTATTGATAGCGTGAGCGTGTTAACGTGAAAAACGTGAGATGCATCACAATTGCATGCTTTAAAGCTGTTAATATATTTTGCCATTCCAATATCTTGCGCATTATTCAAAAAATATCGTAGGAAGATTATGTTCTCAGTGTGAAGCTTTATTTGGAAGTGTTATAATTTATGAAAAGGTATTTCAACTGCCTTAGGCAGTGTAACATATTTTTATTGTACAGCAATAACTGAATGCTAGTATGAAAAGACTGAGATAATCAATTTGTATTCCTAGTCATTTCTTCACTGTAACTATCTCCGTAACCTCTAAATTAGTTGCACAAGTTCCCTTTACCACAAAAAGTTCATGGAAATCTCCAAGCTTAAATAATCATAAAATCCTATTTTATTACGCCTCCATTATAACCATGTTCGTCCCTATTTTTGTCAACTTTTTTTGTTGAAGATCATCTAGAGCACAATTGTTCGAATGCAGTCTTTTCAGAGGTCTTGGGAGTGATCTTGGCATTGGCAATAGTTCCTGCTTATCAGAGTTGACGCCATTAAATTCTTCTGCAGTTCAACATTTTCCAAAGATGCAATCCAAAGAGAGCCCATATTAAGAAATATGTCTAACTCAGCTATCAGTTCGGAAAATACTTTTGGTCGTAAGAATTTTTAATCACTCCAATAAAGTTATCCATGTAAAATTTTTTTAAGAGTAAGAAATGATCAATCTGTTTGATTAAATTCTACAAATATCCATAATTGTACATGATCAATCTGTTTGATTAAATTCTACAAATATCCTTAATTGTACATGCGATATCCGATTAATTGTTACAGAAGTGATAAACGATGTGGCACAAAGTGGCTTGAGTAGACTTGATGATTGATGACACAGAGATGGGATTTATCATCATCTGAAAGAACTGAAGGACGAATTCGCATTTACATGTGCCTTAAAATGCTTTTTTTAGGCCACTTAGATCGGAATAAAAACCAATTTTTGAGTTGAGAAGAAATGTGCTCGGACAAAAGTGAAATAAGTTGAATAATCAGAAAACTGTAGTCCGTACCTAGTCGCAAGTATTTTTCATTGCTTATATAGAAAATTTTGCTCTGGTGTTCTTCATTTTCAGTCACTGCACGAAGTTTTGTTGGTTCTAGTTCAGTTGTTGACCTTTATCATGAACATTTTGCGGCAATTATTTGAGAAATTTATTGCAAAATGAATCGCATCTAGCCGTCCAATCCTGATATTTTCCTCTAAATGTGGTTTATGTGCCAATGTAAATTGCCTACATTAGAAGACGTCTACTGGAATAATATTGGATCGTGTGTTACATCTGTTTAATCAGAGGTTTGGTGAACTACTGTTAAATTTTTCCTTTGCGTTGCCTTTGAATGAGTCAATATATATATTATTTTCTACTTATGGAAATTGATGTATAGAGACGTAGTTCCCTTCTTGTATAAAATGATAATCTTCAACTTATAAATTTAATTTTTAGCTATAGCTGTAACTACACTTTGACTATACTTCAGCTATTTCAGTTTGAATATCTTCAATTTGTTGTATCTTTCTTTTTCAAAATTAACCACTCAGAATTTATCCGTAGAGATTGCAGTACCTGGATGTTTTGAAGGGGTGTATAATGTCCATAACTAATTGTTTTAAAGAATTCTAAGATATAGTTGGACTATCTGCTGGGATGATTGTTGCACTAATCATGGTTATATGTCGTATGTTTCTCCTGTTGTACTGTTACACAAGGTTTCGCACTTGACTTTGTCATCACGCTTGAATCGTTCAGCCTCATTTTTAACCTAATTACGTGTGAATGACTATCTGATCGGTAAAGCCACGGTAACTGGAGAGGATCCTCGTTATGACAGTGAAGTCTGCAAAGCATGAATCTACCTTTAATTGCTTCACCTTTTTCTCCTGAGTCTCGCCCGTCTCTGACCGTTATGTGATTACTCATGAAATTCAAACTGCACTAATTTAAGGTCCACCGGCAGAACATTGGATTGTGTATTCTAGGCGATAAGTGAAAGGTTTGATCAACTATCATCACATTTATTCTTCCTATTACTGTCAAGTTATGGAAAATTTGAAAGTCACTCACTTCCTGTCCAAGGAAACTTGCATGGAGTTCTTCTCCTTTCTCTTGTTGAATGTTTGTATCAGAGAGCTAATTTCAGTAATGGTAGAAGCTAAACTAGACACCAATTCAAAAGCTTTTCTGCGGTTTAAGTTTACTCTACCTTTCTAATATAGTAACTTGCTTACGCAACAATTTAATCCAAAGGAATAATTAAAATAATGTAAATTAGCCAGAATATTCCTCCTATCTTTTTTCATTTTGTTCATTAACACCCTGTCTTCTCCTTAGTTTGTCAAACGTACTTTGTTAGAGACTATCTAGAGCACAACTGCCTGAATACTATTTCACATGAGGACATGGGATTTGAAGCTTTGTAGACCTGTCTTGCTGCTGATGTGAGCATTGTTACAGAAATCTTCCGGTTCCCAACGGTTGCAAATGCATGTATTCACCGAAAGAGATTAGTGAATAGTTAAAGCTTCAGAATGGAAATGAATTGTGGCTGTGAAAATATATGTCAATATGTGGTGCATCAATGTGGAAAATAAGTATTACCGTAAGATTGTATTTTATTAGTCCTAAGAGCAGAGACAAAGGTGGAAGAACGGTGAGGAATGAATTGAACTAATGTATATGAAATATTACATTTTATATAATTGAAGGGTTAATGGTATGTCTTGTGCTGACGTTCACCTTATGCATTATGTTTCAACACCATCTAAATTATGTCAAGAGAAAGCGAATTTTAGCTCATTGTAGTGTAATTCAAATTCGAATGCTGATAGTGTCATCGTAGTTTTTGAAAAAGTATCATGAACCAGGAAGTGATAAGTAACTCATCCCAAAAATTTTTCGTTGCTTTTACAGAAAGTTGTGCTCTCGGTGTCTCTGTGTAGGATTACACAAGAAGTTGTGTTGATTTCAGTTCAAACATTGACCTCATCAATGCCATTCATTTTTCTATGAGACAAGTAAATGGGAAGACTGTAACACAGTGCGCTGCTCTCCGTGACGAGTCATTTTATTTTTCTCGTAATTCGTTCGCGAATATTATCGCTCTCCAGCCGAGGGCATTTCCATAAAGTATTGGATTGCACATCCCAGGCGATATTTTCAAGGTTTGATGAAATACCGTTTTGGTCATCTTTTATGTCGTTATGTGAGTTAATAAATATTTGACTTCACAAATAAGCTAAACATGCGTCGATTTTTTTTTCTCATTCCTTTGTTTTTTAAATATCAATTGAAATATTTTCATCTCAATTGTGTTAGAAATGAAACTACATTCTGACTTTGAGACTCAAGATCTCTAAGTTTCGTTTAGAAACTTCTTATTTTGTGCGTCTTTCAATCAACAAACTTAACTTTTTCAAAAAACAGTCTGCAAGGATTGAAACTGTCCCAAGCCAAGTTCAAAGACTGTAGATTTATTTGTTGCTTTTTATTACTGCAGAATTCGAGCTCTTTAACAGACTTTTTCCAGGGATTGTTGTTGCACTAATCTTGCTTTTTGTCATTAGTTTCTCTGGTTTAATATTGACAAAGGTTTGCACTCAATTCCATCATTGCACTTGGTTCCGTGAATCTTACTCTCTCCCAAGAATCCATTGTATACGCCATGGAAGGTTCTCATCGTCTTACTGAGCCTCTGTAAATGGCATAAGTCTTCAACAATGTGGTTTGAATGGCCGTGTAAATATCCTCCCTATGAAGACTTTCACTAGAAATAAACTGGACTGTGTAAAACAGACCACCAACCAGAGGTTTGATGAACTGATGTTCAATATTTTTTTTTTACTTATAAATGAGAATGAAAACTTAATTTTACGTTCACTGTTATCAAGAAGCTAAAAAAATGAATATTTAGTTGTTTTAACTATTAAATTTCTTTAGCGGTAGAAGCAAAATAACAATCTGAACTAAAAACTTGCGATATTTCAGTATTAACTTTTAAACTTTTGTGATTTCACTAACTTATTGTTAAAGGAATAATTGAATATATACCTTCAGAAGAACTCATCGTTGGAAAACCGTATTTCCTGGATTTTCTGTAATAAATTGTTATGCCAAATTCCAGTAGGTAAATTTAATTTCTTTAGGAATTAATGTTAATCTAATTTCGATTCTCTGTCGATTGTTTCTCCTGTTTTTATTGTTACAAAAAGGTTTTGCACCCGCTTTGGGCATTGTTCTCGGCTCAGTGGATCTCTTTTTGCACTTAAATCAACCGCACATCCCGTGATTGGTTTCATATGAATAATCCAGCTTTTGCAAATGAATAACGTCTTCTGTATAAGATTGAAGTCTTCCAAACATAATTAACCGATCGCAGCAACCGAACTTGCGAATCCCTTGGAGTTTCTGGTGATAACCCTGCACCTGAATCGTATGAATTTGTTTTCATTTCATTGTATCATTTTATTTGAGTCACTGCCTTTAATTTGATCTCGAGGATCAATTACTCTATGAAAACCCATATCAATTCAGGCGCTCTAGTGTATAACCGTCGTAAGGTTGACATCTGCATGTGACGTAATATCCTATTAATTGCCTTTGCGATCATGAAGTTCAAACTTTATTTGGATATAACTCTGTAGAATGGTTTTTCATCATCACAATCACTTTAATGTGAATACTGCAGTACTAAACTGCTATACATTGCTTAGAAATTGAACGTTGTATATTGCTGTATGCATTCATTTCAATGATGCGCCTTACAGTTTTAATCGATAATCAGCTATGCTTGTATCAAGTATTAAATATCCCTAGTTTTTGGACCTCTCCAAGCAAGGTAGCCAATTTTTTATATTGGCATAGTTAAATCATCAATGTGTTCTTGCCTGTGTGTGTTTAGTCAAAGATCATCTAGGACACAACTCCTGGAATGCAATTTCTCTGAGAAAGATTGAAAGCCATCTTGTCGGAAAAGTTTCATCCAGTCGGTTCCACAGAGAGCAAAAATCTCCTCTTCTTAATTTTCCCACAAAACCGCGGCGATTGATGAAGGACATGCAGGACAGCACATTTTTACTGGGATAGAACTCTAAAATCATGGTTATTGGACTAAATATGAAAACAGGAAAGATCATGACTTTTGGTGGCTAACGGGGCCAAAGCCTGTCACTAATGACGACCAGGATTACTGCAATTGAACCCATGGCTAGTGAGCAATCAAACTTAAGTGGCGCAGTAATAAATGATCCGGGACATCAACCATGTAGCTGGCATTAGGAGAAAGTCCTGGCCAAGGAATTCTAGCAACTTGAGTATCTAACATGAGTATCAACATATGATTTTTTTCACCATTCGTCTCTTCATCCCATTTTAAACGATTCTTGAAGAATTGCAAGGAATGACACAATTGACTTGATTGAAAATTTGTTCGTATTTTATCCTGCAACTGCCGCAAGTAAACATCTGTCAGAAAGATGGGGGTACACCAATAGAGTAAAAACTTAAAACCTGAGCCCCTAGAATAGCTGAATTTATCAATCTAGAAGGAGAAAACAAACAGAGAATTGATCGAGTAAATTTATTTATCATTGCAGACCAAAGACCAATGGAGGTAAACTTTAAACTGGAGCCCCTACAATATCTGAATCTATCATTCTAGAGAGAAAAAACGAAGAGAGCATTGATCAAGTTCATTGATTTATCATTGCAGACCAAAGAGAGAGATGAAGACTTATAAAATTATAAATTAAAGAATAGATTATTTAGACTTGTTTCCTGAAGTACAATCTAACTCCATTTAGTTTAATTTAAAACAAGAAGCAATATTTGCCAGCAACAAATCTGAAATAGTCCAGTACTTATTTTATTTTGGATGATTGACAACTTTTCGAAAAAAAATAATTTAGTAGGATGTAATTACTCATTCCAAGTATTTTCATGCTTTTACAGGAAGGTGTGTCCTCGGTATTCTTCCTCGTTGGTTAATACGCTTAAGTGTGTCGATTTTTGTTTATTCATTAAAAGCACCATTGACTATCATCGTATTACTGGCAATGTCATTGGAAATAATGCCAAAACGGATTCCATGCTTCCATGGACATCTTGGTCGTATTTCTCTGTAAAGAGGTCGGTACGGGAATAAATATCTCCATCTGAAAACATTCACCCTGGCCAAAATTGGAATTGCGCGTTATTGGCGGTAAATTGAAGGTTTGATGAACTGCTGTCTAATTTATCCCTCCATACTCTTTCAAGCGAGTTAATGAAGCTTAATGTTCATTCCAAAGAGGAAACTAACGAAGAGAGCTATAGTCGCTTCTTTGCTGGAAATAATAATTAACTTGGTCAATTATGACTGCAGTTGAAGCTACATTACATCCTGACAGTTCAGTCAGAGATATTTCAGATTTTTAACCTTTGTGATGATTTGATGTGAATCATTCACTGAATTGTCATAGAAAAAATAATTCTTACAGATTTGATGGACTTTGATTCTTGAGTAATATTTTAAATACTTTGCAATGAAGTATATTGAAGAATTCTACTGAGCTAAGTGAATTTCTCTAGAGATAGTATTTAACTAATCATGATCATGTGTCGTATGTGTCTCTTATGGTACTGTTATAAGGGCTTGCACCGGATCCAAGTATCGTTCGTTGGCTCCATGAATCCTTGTTTGCACCCGAAAATCCCTGCTTAGTTTGTGAATGGTCTCTATTGATTTATCAAGCTTTTATGGAGGTGATATGATGAGTGTCTTCTGTGAAAGACTGAAGTCTCCGTAGTGTAAGTCATCAGACTCAGGAACTTGATTTGCGAATCTCAAGAAGTCCTGGAGTATTTCTTGCATCTCATTCGTATGAATTTTTTTTGTTTTCATTTCATTTCATAGTATCATTTCTCAAACCATGAAACATAATATTGATAGTGCAGAATCATAAAATTTGTGGAAACCTATAGACACACGGGCATTTGCATTGTGAGCCTCCTTGCATCCTTAGAATAATTTCTGTAAAGTTGACGTGGATCATAATTGCATGGGATGTATTGTTCTATTTCTCCTTGTATTCTGCACTTTTCTTGCAGTCTTCGGAATCGGATGATGCTTCGAAAACCGAATTTATGGTATAAGCGTAACGCAGTAGAAAGACTTGTGGATTTATCTGCTCACAATAACGACCATTTTTTTGTAAATACTTTATGATAGAATTACAAGACAATGCTTAAAGGAAAAAAGTCGCATGTTGCTTTATTCAAAAACTCCAATTATGTGCCTTACTATTTGAATCTAAAATTGGTAGCACTAGATTAACGATAATTTATTTTTAATTCTTGGACTTCTAAATGGAAAGCGATTCTTTTCGTCCATTTTTATTATTTCTGGAAATTGTGTTTGTGTGCCGTCTTTGTGTCTTTGTTGGAGATCATTTGGAGCACAACGCGATAGTTGCTGTCTAATGAACAAGCTGAAGGAGTCACGACGCTGTAGGACTTTCTCCCAGTTAATTTGAGCAAGGACCTAGGAACCGTACATGAACTGTATTTTCCCACGACACCTCTGCAAATAATGAGAACATGATAGACGACATGAAACTGCGGGATTGAATCAATGTAACTCTCATCGGATCTAATATCATCATGGAAACACGAAAATTCCAACAACCGGCAAAGCAGAAAAAGCCTGTAACGAACTTAGTCCTCAATGCACCTATAGTGAGCCCATGGTTAACGAGGAGTCTTGGTGCCATTACAAATGATCAGAGATGTCAGTCGCTGCCTTCACGGGGGAAAGAAAAATGTGGTACTTAAGTATCGAACATTAGTATAGACATTAAATTTTTTCCCTCTAACTACCTACTTTGAATAAATTATAATGAAGCTCCATAAATTGTAAAAAATAATCAAGAGAGCCCACCGAATTCCTGTTATTAAGTCCGTAGGACAGGTATCATAAAATTTCCTCAAGGAGAAAGAGAGAATTGCTGAGGTGTCTTGAGTTGAATTGCATTGCATTAGATCTGTTGTTTTCATCATCTGTGATGGAGAAAGGAAATTAATTAAATGACTTTAAGTTGAAAGAATAGTATTGGAACGAAGGAATCAAGAGAAAAAAATCGAATAGAAATATCTTGTAGCGAGTTTTGACGAGAGTTTTAAGATGCAATGTGAGGTTATTATTTTTTTGTTGGAAGCAAAAATTTAAGCCGCTAAGGCAACAATCCTGTGCAAATACCAATTTGTCACAGTCGCGAAGTCTAAAATTTTCAGACAGTTTTAATCCAAGATTCAGTAATCCATTCTAAGTATTTATCATTGTTTTTACAGAAATCCGTGCTCCGTTCTTTCTCATCGGTTCATATGGAAACAGAGTGCACTCTTAATCGTCATTGTTGACCTCATCAATTACTCCCATTTGGTCGAGCAATGTTCGAGAAATTTATGTCACAGAGCACTGTTCTTCCTTGAATTTCGGTCTCTTTTTTCCCCCCTCTTACGTGGTTTGCGTGCGAGTAGAAATCGTCAGTCGAGGACTTCTACCCTGGCAAAGTTGGATCATGTTTTGATGGCGTTCAATCGAGGTTTGATGCACTGCTGTTTAATTTGTATTTCGATTTTCACTCCAGCGAGCTGCAAAAGAATTTTTGTCAACGGTACGAATGAAAACTTATGAAGAATCATTATTACAATCATCATGTCGAATTTTCGAATTTCAACCGTGGTTGACGCTTAACTATATTTTGATTTAAAGACCTGAGTTATCTCAGTTTCGCATCTCTAACTCTAATCTTGAGGAGAATCGGAAATGATTTGAATCATCTAGTCACGATGGAAAGTCTCTAAACCATGAAGCTTTGAACGAGCAATATTTTATTTTTATTTTGACGCTTTGGTGATAAAGTAAGTTTTTAAACTTTTTTTTCACCAATAGCAATGAAGATTTCTAAGATTTTAAACTTTTTCCACCGGTAGAAATGAAGATTTCTATCTGAACAATTTTATTTTATTAGGGATGAATATTGAATTATCTGCCGTGTATGTCCTGTGTTTCTCCTGTTTTGTTGCTCTGCAAGGGTCAATTTCAGTTCATTCAATGCCCATGGTTCACTAAGACTCACTCCCACTGCCGAATCTACTGAACATAATTGGAACGGTTCCAGTTGATGAATAAACCGAGTCTCTCTGATTTAAGAAAATCGTTTAATCAATACCAAAGGTCTGAGTGTAGACCGCAAAACTCAGCAGTATCTATTTTCACCGGCTTGCGAGCAGATATGTACCATTCATCTTTGTTGTTTGATTTTTTAATTTCATATTATCATTCATTGATCAGTCATGATCTATCGCTTTAAGTGAAAGTGCAGTGTACGCTTAAGTGTACAGGATGATATAACTTTATTCTCATTATTTTCGTAACTTACACAATTAAAGCACATTACAGTTGTGTGCTCCATATGCTGACAACTAATAACTATGCGTCGGATTTTTTTTTCCTCCAAAACAACCCACTTTCAAGCTTTATGCAGCTTTACATTGTGGTGTTTTGTAGTTGCATAAAAGATACATGAATCTGCCCATCCAAGAATAGTTCATAGTAACTCTATCATTGTTCTCAATAGTTACGACAAGAAATTGACTGGGAAAGCACCAATTACGTATTACATCTGTTTCATTTGAACTAAATCAGATTTTACGCTGGATTTTAATTTTTTTTCGTTCATTTTTTCTTTTCTTTATTTCTCTTCTGTTCAGCATCACCGTGTTTCTTTCCTTTTGTTTTGTTAAAGCCAGTCTAGAGCCCATAAGACTATGTTTTTGCACCAGAGGAATTAGATTATTGGAATATCTTTTCAAAGGATGGTCGCCAGTTTGATCAATCATTGACACAGATGTAGATCCTGAATTTATTGACCTCCCAAAACCTCGAGATTGGAAAAGACCTGAAACAACATTATTCTCGGAACAATCGGCAATAATAAAATAAAAAACCAGGATGATTAGAGCGCATTACCTCCTCAGTCTCAACCAGCAAATGAACTTTATATCCAATTAAGAATTTACGATTGTTGAGAAAGCAATTTTAATGCACACCTAAGGGAATCGAGGAATTTTAGAAAAGCAAATCTGAAAGCATTCTTGCGCCACCGGAACGGAGACTAAGTATTCTGTAGTTATATTTAATTTATCTCAACTAAAAGTTATTGGAAACCCAGAACAGTTTTAACTGAAAACTGAGCTCAAAGAAGTTGAAGAATGAATTTGAAAGAAGACTTAGTGAAGATCTCAAGAGATTAATCATAACTTAGCAGGTCCACTAATTAAATCATTTTTAGATAGAAGAAATGAAAATAAACAGAGACAAACTTAATTCTATCATTTCAATAAAGAAGAAAATTTTTTGTTTCAGCAGTCAAAAAATCGAAAAGAAAGCCTTGAGTGAAATATTTACTGATATATGTAGCCAGAACCGCAAACCGTAGATATTTAGTTAGTGTGAGAATCAAAGAGCTTTATTTCGTGGAAGTGTCAGTAATCCATGAATTTTTCTTCAACTGTAAGAAAACTTAAAAAGTTCTAAGTTCTGTCCTAAACTAAGACTCGATAACTTATCGCAAGTGTTTTTCATTGGTTTACAGCAAGCTGGGCGTATGGTGTTCCTCGTCAGTTCATAAGCTAAACATGTGTCATTGTTAGTTAATTTTGACCTTATCAATGACCTGTGTAACTTCTTCGGGCAACATTATCGGAAAATCATGCCGAAGTGCACAACTCTGTTTCCATCAATATCGGTCAACTCTTCCTCTAACATAATTTGAACACGAGCGTATATCTTAAGTTGCTGACGTCTACTCAGATAATATTGGATTGTATCTTATTGGTGTCAAATGAAAGGTTTGATGAACAGTTGTTCACTTTTTCCTCAATTTTCACATCGGTGAATTGAAAAATATTTTGCATTCACTGCACGTTACAAACATGCGAAGAATATTTTTTCTGGCATACTATCATCAGGTCAAATCGACGAATTTTAACTCTAAGCTATCTCCGTTTTTATTTTGTATCCTGAAGTACTTTAGGATCAACTTAAATGATCAACATATTTCTAAGTCATGAGGAAAGATTTCAAGTTTTTCACTCAACTCCAAAGAGATTAATTCTCGATTAACTGTTAATTATTTCTAAAAGAATTACTCGAATTGAACTTATTTTAACCATATAATTCAAATCACCGACACTTTTTTCACCAATTATTGAAGAAATCAATAGAATCAATTGAGTTTTCGTAGGGATCAATGTTGAACTAACCGCTCTATGTCCTGTGTTTCTCCTGTTTTGTCGTTTTCCAAGGGTTGATTCCAGTCAGTTCAGCAATCTCTGTTTATAAATGCCTGGTTCCCATCAGAAATTCCACTGCACTTTTACGGAATGGTTCCAGTTAATCGACCAAGTGTCCGTATTTTAAAAGTCTTCCATTTATTACTGACGGCCTCATAATTTAAAATCCAAAGCTCAGCAGAAGTTATTTTCACCAACTTGGGCGGAAACCCTTTGCTTTTGTCGTATGATTTTCTTTTTACTTATATTATCCATTTTATGAGCTTCAATTTTGATGGCGCACGATGCATAATGTAAATTTTTTAATCGGGGCATTTGATCTGTGTACTATCCAGTGCCTCTCGACGGAAAACTCAGCTAAATGATTGTTTTAATACATTACCAAGACGCATCAATTTTATTATAATTTTTTTAGCTCTTCGCCAGCGTGAAACTTAACTAGATTTCTTTTGAATATAATTCACTGAAGAAATGTCCTCAACACGTGTCATTGACACTGTTGTATCGCCTCTTGATGATAAAATAGCAATACATTAATCAAAGAAATTTGATTTATCGGCACATTAAATCAGAGTAACTTAGTGGCTGTGCCCATTAACTTTCCTCTGAAAATTGGTTCGACAAGCAGGATCTGATGCATCTTGATTTTGTCGTCACGAAGTAACCAAATTTTTCTTAATTTTTTTCCCCCCGTGTTTAGCATTGCGGTCCTTCTGTTGTTTTGTTTAAGATCATCTAGGGCCTAAACATTGAATGGTATCCCAGAAGAAGACATTGAATGATCATGTCAGAGGATTTTTCTCAAGTTGATTTGCGCTTTGGTCCGGACAAAGTTCTTTAATACGATTTTTCCTGAAGTCTCAACTTTGGAAAGGACAAACAAGTCAATCGAGGCAAAGACTGCCAAGAGAAGATCATAAACACGGGTCTTCACACTCTCATTTTCTACAGAAATTGAATTGAGTATAAATCAATGGAAATAAAGGAAATTAGGAAAAGCCAATTGGAACGCGCATTCTTACAGCATCGGGATAGAGAATAAGTATCCTATAGTTACCTAAGTATATACTTTCTCTCCAACAGTTTTCAGTGAGCTCTAAGAATTGTAACTAATAATCTGATAAAGTGAATAGAAACTTAAGAAAATCACAAATCATTAGAAATAATTTTTTTTGATGACTCATATAACATGGTAAAAATTTTCGAGTGTAATCATGACCTATGAGTTGAATTGATTTTATCATTCAAAGAAAATAAAAGGAGAGAGAAAGAGAGAATGGAGAGAGCTAAGATCGTTGTATATTCATTAAATACTACTTGATAAAAGCAAATTGACACAATCACTCTGAAACAAACGGAAATTGAGAACAGAAATGAGAAGAATCAATAGAGAATCCTTGAAAGCAATTTGAAAGCATTTAGCTTTTGTGATTAATGGGAGAGATTAATGCCATGTATAATAAAATTGAATGAGTTTTTTATTCTGGCACAACAGTTAAATTCGACTAGGAAGTCCTTAACCGGGATTCAATAATTCACTCCTTGTGTTTTTCATTGTCTTTACAGAAAGTTTCACTCTTGGTGGTGCGCCTCACTGGTTGAAACACTAAAGAGTTGGTCGATTTTAGTTCAATTTTTGACCTTGTCAGTGATCTCTTGTCATTTTATCGAGCTATTTTACCGGAAAATTATGCCAAACCGCACCACTCTTTCATCAATATCGGTCGGTTCTTCCTTTTAATGCGGTTCGTTCGCGACAATTAATCTCCCGACGTCTACCTTTACCCAGACAATAATGGATCGTATCATACCATCATCAAATCAAAGGTTTGATGAACTGTTGTTCAATTTGTTTTCCCTATTATCATTTCAGTGAGATAATAATTATTTTGTGTCATCGTAAAGCAAGTACTTAAAAAAAATTTTTTTCCTTCAGTGGTTGCAATTTTACTCAACAATTTTGAATTTCAACTGCAGTAAAAGCTTTACTCTACAATGACTAAGAATTGAGGCATCTCAGTTTTTTCATCTTAAAGTTAATACTTTTAAGACTAACCCAAAATGTCCTCTAATATGATTTTAAATAAGGAGAAAGGATTACAGATCATTCTCTCAACAACTGAAACGGAATCCTAAATCCATACAATGATTCTACTATCTTTATTTAGTTATGTATGTAGACTCTCTTCGTTAGTAGTTAAAAAATTATCCTAATCAAGGAATTTTACTCTTATCTTGATTATTGAACAGTTGAATCTATTTAGGGATTAATGGAGAACTAACTACGTTTTATGTCCTATTTGTCTCCTGTTGTGTTGTTTTAAGAAGGTCGATTCTAGGTCGGTCATCATTCTCTGAGCACTAAGTCTTGCCCCCTGCAGAACATTTTCGGATAGTTCCAGTTAATTGTTAAAGCAATCCTGTCGGATTCAAAGGAGTCTTCTGTTTCATACTGAAGGCTACCAAGCGTAAATCCGGGAAAGGAGCTATGGTTATTTTCAATGGCACCCGTACGGAAATCCCTGATCTTTGTCGTATGATTTTTGATTTTTTTCATTACACATTATCATCCAACTTATAATCTATTGCGTCAGTTTTGACGCAAAAAGATCTCTTAACATCAACAATATTTTAACTGATGGGCAGTATGTATGCTGCATGTTTGGAGTATTCCTGACCATGTTATTACTCTGCAGCATTTTTTGTAGCCCTTTGCCAACTGATAACTTTTAAAACATCAGATTGGGTAAAACCACAAAAAAGCTGCCTTAACTGCCTTGTGCAGTTCCATGAATGTTTTTGCATCTATTTTTGACGATGGAATTACTGATTAAAGAAGGTTAACTTTGAGTGATAACGTACATCATGATTTTACGTTGCTTACATATACATGGTTTAATACTTTTTACCATGAATTGGCTGAACAGCCATGTAATTTTACTCAATTCTTAGATTCGCCTTAAGTAAATATCCAAATAGTCTTATTCCATTTTTTTTCTTCTTTTTTTTTCCCCATAATTATCTTGTACCTCTCTTCTTTTGTTAGAGATAATCTACAGCACAACTGACCTGATGAAATCATACTTGAAGGACAACTGTGATCATTTTTCTCCAGTTCGTTAGAGCCTAGATGAAAGCATAGTTCTCAGTATACTTTTGTCTTCAAGCCTGCTTTTCGGAAATGATAATTATTAACATAATCCAGAGATAAACAGCAAAGAATTATACATCGGAAAATTTTGAGCCTGTTTCAAACTTTTATTCAACCTGCTAGTAACCGAAGAATCATATTGACGGAAAACAAGGAATATTGACGAGCCAATATGAATGCATCGTGCAACCTAATGAAGAATAAGTATCATGCAGTAATTCAAGTATATTTTCAATTCAAAAATATTGTCTGAAGAGTTTTGACCAAGTTGAAAGAACAGAGAAAAACAGTTGATGCCGAATGAATTTTGTGGCTTATCTACTACCTCTCTGTTACGAAGACTTGTACTCTAAATTGTAAATGTTCATGAAGATTGAAAGTATCATGTAACTTTTTTCTAGTCGCATGTTTTTAAAGCAGAAAGTGACTGTCATTGTGACTAAAGCTTTGTATGTTTGGAAAACTGAGAAAATAATCCGTGAAAGCTGAAGATAAATGTTTTATGTAAATATGACCTCCAAAGCACTTCAAAGAGTATTCAGACTGTTTTATGACAAGTCTAATTTTTGCTTAGATGAAATTAATCTGAATTCTGATCATTTTTCAAGTTATTTTTTAAAAGTTCTAGTTCCTGAGAAAGTCAAACCAACTGAGAACAAGGATCATCAACTCATTCCAAATATTTTTTATTGTTTTACAGGATATAGTGCTCCCTGGTTTTGTAGCAAATTTAAAACATGAAGTAACGTTTATTTAAGTTCTTTCATTGACTCTTGTCTTTCCGTTAAGCGATTACACTCGGTAATAACCTCTCAGTACGCCACCGTTTCGTGTTCAATCTCGGATCGTATTTCCCAATTCTCTGGTCCATGTAAGAACGCAAATGGCATCCAGCTAAAGATGTCCTGTGCGAAATAATTTTACTACATTTTCCAGGCGATTAGTTAAAGGTTTGATGATCAACGGTTTCATTATCTTTCATATTTCCATCAAGTAAGTTCCAAATTATCTAGCAATCACCGCTGAATGAAAAGTTGTGCAGAATTTTTCCTCGTTTGCCCAATGATAATCTTAAATGTTGCATAAACAAATCAATTTCCAAATAAGCCTAACTGCATTTAGATTAATAAAACTTAGAGTCTCTTAGTTTCTAATACCTGAGTCCAAGCGAGTTTGCTTTCTTTCAACTGAATATTCTCTGTGGAACTATCCGAAATTACTGAAATAATTCATAGCTGAGATGCATGAACATGGATGTTCTAGAACATATCAAGCCAAATTCCTTGAAGGTACCTCAATGTTTTCATTGATTAATGTGGAATTGTTTTACCCTCTGTCGTGTGTCTCTCCTGTTTTATCGTTTTTTAAGGATCACAGTTGATAAGATTATCGTTCGTGAATTTGGTGTGCATTCTCCTGTTAGAGAATCTGTAGCAAATACCACTGTTCCAATTGTTCGTCCGAGTATCACTGTTCAACTAGGGTCTTGGAAGATACCAGTCAGAAAGATTCCAAGTGTCAATCAGAGATCTGGACCCCCTTGGTAAAACAATAAGTCTTTCGTTGTTTGAATACTTTTTCATTTCATTGAATTATTCAGTTACAAGGCTCATCGCTTAAATTTTGATGGCGCAGAATCAATGAAAAGTCATCGCCAATTTTATTCGGTATTAATTTATGAAAAGCCAGTTTCAATTGCCCAGTGTAACACTGCAGGCATTCTTCCGAACATGAGCCTCTTTCACAAGTAAACAGAAATGCTTTGCATTGATTGAAGAAATTTTGCGCAGTAGTATTATCAGTATTATTATTACTGTCTAGCTCTTTAAAACAAATGTTCATAATAGGCACCAATTTTTCATTACAAGGAATCCATGGATTAAAATAATTAAATTTGAGACATAGATCATTAAATTTTTCATTTACTGTTACCATCGTGTTTCTCCCTTGTTTTGTTGAGCGCATTTTGTTAGAGACTATCTAGAGCACGACTGTCGGAGTGCTATCCCACAAGAAGACACAGGAGTCATTCTATGGCAGGACTTACTCAGCCTGAATTAGCTTAGCTCCAGAAATAGTCCCTGAATTTAATCCATTTCCGGAGGTCCTATTGAGGAGCAGTCGATTTCCAGGAATGCGTATTTAAAGCAGTAAGATTTAATTTAATTACCTCTAAATGATTAAAATCAAGCTGAAAGTGGGGAGAAAATATTTTTGATCTATTGGATTAAGGTTTTTTTGGAGAATACTTACATAGTTACGAGCACAAGAAACTCCTTTCGGATAAAGATGGAAGGTATTGAAGAACCTTTACCATGCTAATTTTACAATTTAGAAGACGAGATTAAACAGTTTGTGTGAGCATGTGTTTTAAAAAGTGTTTCCCTTGCGGATAAGACCATGTCAAGAACTACAGACTCTTGCCAAGGTTAGAAACTTGTCTTTCTGCTCGAAATTTGAAGTCAGAAGTTGAAGATATATCCCACAAATCAAAAAGGAAGAAAACTCTACTAACGTCAAAGTTTCTCGGAGTTTAATGATGAATTAATATCTCATTATTTCCTGCATTTTCGTGTGTTGTGTTTCTCCTGTTTTATTACCTCGTAAAGGTTGCGCTCGGCTCACTCCCGGTTTTTGGCTCAGAAAGGCTTATCCCTACCGTAGAGACCACCTAACGACCTGCTATCGATTCCAGTTGATCAACCAAGCCTCTCTGAACAGAAAGAGTCTTTTGATTGAAACTGAAATTAATTATCAATGGCTTGGTGTCTCATCTGTGCTAAGTAGCTAAGCCCAGCAGTAGTGCTCCTCTCAGACCTGCTGGCTGAAAGTCGTCATTCTCAACTAATGAAGTTGGTTTCACTCGGTAGTATCTCTCAAACACATTTACGTATTAATCTTGGCCTTTATCCTGATTCTAAGGAATCATAACTTGCGAAAGAATGGGTGCATGCCCAAAGTACTTATTCACCTCATGTTATTATTTCACCTTGTTGGTGTTGTAAACCTAAAGCTAATGTGCAAAAGTATGGGTGCTTACCCAACTTGTTTTGCCTCATCTGTTAACCTTGCCTTGTTGGCATTTGAAAGTTTATCTGAAGCTAATCCGCAGAAGTATGAGCACTTGCTCGAAATACTTTTTGCTTTATCTAATGCCTTGTTGGCGTTTTATATATTAAAGACCTATCTGCTGAAGCATGGGTGCTTGCTCAGCGTACTATGTCTCTTCCATTCACTTTGCCTTGTTGGCGTTAGAATCTAAATCGGAAACTCATTTGCAAAAGCATGGGTTCTTACGCAAGATACTGTTTGTCTAATCTACACTTTGCCTTGTTGGCGGTTATTTTTAACTTTGAATTGCAATTCAGTTGCATACATTATCTCTACATCCAAATTCTCTGCTGTGCTGTTCGTAGCACATCGCGATTTTACAACTTGACGAATGCTAAATGAATATAATCATAATTCTTCTAGAAACTGCTTTGTGCAGTGTATGCTATCAATTAAAAGCTCAATGCATATTATGAAATGAAAAGCTATAGTAGGAGGAAGTGAACCTTCCAAGCAACTTGCTTAGTAATTTCATAAGTGTGTCCAACACTATTAATTAATGGGCTTTTGCCTGAACGATCTATTTTCCTGAACTTTGGATTTCCCTTAGTGGAATAAGTCGAAATTTTTGTTTTCTTTTATTTTTATTTTTTATCACCCTTTTTCTCCCTTATTTCGTTGGAGTTTATCTAGAGTGCAACGATCCCATTACCTGTTGGCGTAGCTGACACAGAGCTTACTTGATCATCGGCATGGAAACCTGGAAATTTTCCTGACCTGAACAATTCTTGAAGCCCATTGTGCATTCACCAGTATCCTGAAAAACCTGCTATATCAGTATGGAAAATATTAATGGTCTCGGAGGCAGTATAGAAGGAAATGGCTTTGTCTAGGAACTCCTTCAACATCACCAAGGAAGAAATTGTTGCTGTGACGATAGATAGACTGTATTCTAAAACGCCTGCACCAATACGAAAGATTATACATATGGCTCTTGAAGAATGCCGAAAGATTAAGTCTATGATTTGGATTGCCTGCAACGTACAAATGGAAAACAATTATTGGCATAAGAATTAACGTAATTGCGTTCTAGTCGATCAACCAGCTCAAAGATGGGTAAGAATTTATTAAATTAAGCAAATTCTCAATTTGTACATTACTTACCATCAACGATTAAAATGAATTTCTTAGTGAACCCCTAAGTGTGCAGCTCTGAAAATGTGTGGCATTTGTTAAATATTAATCATTTAGTCACCCTTGAATGCCTGAAATGCCTCTAAAAATAACAATGATTAGAGCGGTATGGAAAACACCATTAACTGATCATTATTTAATTGTAGATGTTGCAAAGGTCCGAAGCCCTACAATAATCTAGTAACTAACACTACTGAAAGTCAGTATCCCGCTCCTCCTTTTTTTTTTCATCATCATCTTACATATCTCGCTCCTCATATTTGTTATCATCTTTACAGGAAATTGTGTTCTCCGCGGGATAATGTGAACAGTTTTATCAATTTCAGTTCCAAAATCAACAGCCTGCACCATTGCGCCAGGAAAAATCTGTGGATATTTATTTGCGAATAATTAAAGGATTTTAAGGCTTGGACAGCAGATAACTATTGCACAAAGCTGAACTTTTCATTGATCTTGGTCATTTTTCCCCTTTTATGCAGTTCGTTTGCTAGCTTCAATCTGAAGTCAAAGACAATGGCATTAATTACCGCTGCCGTTTTATCTAAGGTCTAATACAGGTATCTGTAAATAATCTATTTTTTTTTTCTTGCCTGTGTGCTACTGAATATTTTGCTCTCATCATTAACGATAAACTTGTGATTTATCTTTGCTACCACCAAATCAATTACGATTGTTCAAAATTGTTGAATTTTCGTCTTATCGAAGTCTGACAACGTACAAATATTTTGTGGAGACTTTCTCTGAACATACATTAAGTTGTATGGCTGTCATTTTTAAAGTTATGTCAAAAGGAACCCTCAGTAATTATCATCACTGTTTCGAGGGCTTATCACAGACTTTCTTATACAATTCAAAATGAAGAATTCAGATAGCCAATGACAACGCTTTAAGGATTAATGTTAAACATGTTTCGCTTTGTGTCGTGTTTTTATCCTGTTTGTCGCCCAGCAAGGATTGTATGCCAAGTGATCATCGAACTCGGCTCCATGAGGTTTGTCCCCACCAAAGTATCCAATGCATATCCTACAAGTGATTACAATTGATCGACCAAGCCTTATTGATTGTAAAGCGGCATGATGCACAAATTTCTCCTGTCTAAACTTCGAAATACAGCGAACAATATCTCATTGGTCCCTTGCTGAGACTTAGCAAACAGGGTTCCTATCAACTTTCCGGCCGGTACTCCGCACCTCCAACGTATGAATTTTTTTAATTAATTTCATTGTATCATTTTAACAAATAACTCTCAATTCAAACTGCGTGCCCTCTTTTTTCTTTGTTTGGTTAATTTGCTTCCAGATGTAGGAGTTAACCAAAGCATATAACAAATGTATATTAATGCACTATTGTGAATTAAGCCATAACTCTCGCTAATTTTGTATGAAATTTTGATGTCTCACGAATTCTTGCAGCAATTGCACCTTGAACTCAAGGAATCTCTAAGGAGCTAAGACTCTTGTTAATTATATTCATAAATTTAATCCTAATCTATGTATAAACAATTTAATTTCATCCGCTTGATCTTTGTTCACTTCAGTGTGCAATATTGTAAATTAAGTACTTAAGTTATTCTGTATAATTGTTAATTCATGACATGTTTTTTCTGGTATGGTAATTTTAATTGACAGTTGATGATTTTAATGTTCGATAACGGCTACGTCAGCAATCTCACGTATCCAAACTTTGTGGCATTTTTATATCACTTGTAAAGCACACGAGATGTCCTGCATCCGATGGTTTTCAATGAACTGAACAGCTCGTTACTCAATTCTGTTTTCTCATTTATAAGTTGGTTCTCATCGGAACGTGAGTATATCTAATGTATCGAATCAGTATCCAGCAATCAACCAAAAGGCTCATTTTTTTTTGTCTATTATGGGGTGAAGACTCCTTTGATTATATTTTTTATTACATTATGTTTTAAGTTTGTCTAGAGGCATAAGGTATATTTTCAGCTAAAATGATGCGAGGTGTCGAAGAGAACAAATTTAATCATTTTAGTCATAGAAAATAACTTTCTCCATAGAAGTATGAAAACTGCAGCGAAATTAAATCTGTGGCACAAATTCTGGGATTTTCTTCTTGTTGCAAAACCAAGCAAGTTTCATGTGCCACTGGGAGGCTATCTCAGAATTTCTTGCTCACCCTAAACTTGAGAATCCTGCCTTTCAAACTTGGTGACCAGATTTGTCCCAGGTAGTACTTCTTCAGTGAATTATGAGAGAGAAATTTCTTGTTTTTGGTATAACAATGGATTTACAAGAGAAGAATTGTTGAACGAGATGCATAAGGATGAACAAAGAAATTAACTAAAACCAAATTATTTCAGCCCTCTGCTGAATTTAAATTAATTTTCTTTCTTTCTTTTTTTTGCAGGAAAATTCAACCAATGATTCCAGATCAAAATTATTTCGCGCTGAAAACGCAAGTCATCAAAGCTGAAAGACGAGTCTTGAAGGAGCTGGGATTTTGTGTTCATGTCAAACATCCTCACAAGGTATTGTATTTTTTTCTTGTCCACTAACCTTATTCCTCCAAGTAGTTTAATCGTATGTGATGAACCTTAGGTTTCCCCCTTTGAAACAGACAGAATTTTGAACATTTTCCAATCCCTTCAAGCATTTCTAGTTTTGCCAAAGAAGTTGAAATATTTCAACCACAGTAAGGTGAATATTCTAATGATTTTCTACTCATTTTGCCTCCAGCGTAATGCTTTGGCAACCTTGAACTGACATTTTAATACCCTACAACATGCACCCTAGCAGATTCCCGCCCCCATTTATACTGGTACATATGTACCAATATGTGTAAAAATTTTTTTTTTTTTTTTACTTCTACTAAAATTATCGACTATTTATTTTCTTTCTTATTTTTGAATAGTCTGAAACACGCAGTATCGCAGGCTCTGACTCCATTCTTGCTGGAGGATGTTGTAAATTTTCTTATATGTCGATAAAACACACTTAGAATCACCATTATCGTTCAGGAGATATTGTAGGCTATTAGCTAATTCATCTTATCAATAGAATTTTCCAGCCCTAAGGACAATTTTTCCATTTGCTCTACCAACAATGCAAATGACCTAACTTAATGTCAATCATTGATTGATTTAATAATTCTGAAATATTTTCTCTCCAGGGCTTCTAATAATGTGAAGTTTTATGATAGTTATTCTATTTTTCAGATTGTTGTCACTTACCTACAAACCCTAGGATTTGAAGAGAATAGGAAACTACTGCAAATGGCATGGTAAGAACTTTTCCCCTCTCTTTAAATGATGTTTTCTCAAACCCTTAGGGTTTTTTAGTTCTTTATGTACTCCTTGCCAATGTTTTGATCGCTCCCTCGAAGTCAGAAAAGTGTGTCAAAATGTTGCAAATTTTGCAATGCTTCAAACCACGCCAATTACCAGCAGCGCACTCAACATTGATAACTAATTTTTGTAGCCTGGAGCAACTGATAAAATTGGTCACTTTGACTGACTTGGCAGCGAATTCATGATTTTTTAAATTTCAGGAATATGAGTGCTTACATTTGAATTTATACATTGCTTCTGGATTATTATGTTTTTCAACTAGTTAGCCGGAGCCAAATTAGTTAAAGGATCCCAAAATATTTAGCTGCAGCTTTTGCTATTGCACAAGAAGCATCATGTGAACAAGCCAATCTTTCAGTTGGAAAATTACCTAACTAGGGGTTTTTACAATTTTTATTTTTATGCATAGAGAAACAATCCTTTTCTGGCTGTTGCGCAGTTTTTGTCTCTTGAAAAATTTTATTTTACATGATGGGTTGTTTTCAAACTGAGAGATTCGCTCATTACTCTTTACTATCATTATACTGCCTTAGCACTCAGCCAAAACACGCAGATTCATTGAAGTCGTATTTAGGTGTGGTTAAAAATAGCCACTTCAATTCAGTTTACCTATCCTCTAGGTGTCTAGTTTGACTTTTGGCGTGAGATTAAGTTTTTTTCTCCCTTTTTTTGCAGGAATTACATGAATGATGCCCTGCGGACAGATGTGTTTGTACGGTATCAACCTGAAACTGTGGCCTGTGCGTGCATTTACCTAACAGCACGGAAATGTAGGATACTATTGCCCAAGGAGCCTCCCTGGTTTATTCTATTTGGTGCTACAGAACCTGAAATCCACGAAATTTGTAAACAGATCCTACGCCTCTATACCCGATCCAAGGTGTGTTGAATGTTTTCTTCAAGTCTCAAATTAAGATCACTACCCGTTGTTTATTTCTTTCATGGAGTCGCCCTGAGTATTCCCTGATTAGCCTTAAATTTTGGTCTGGAAAGACGGTTGCATAAATTTTCCTGTATTTTTCTCGGGAGTTTAATGTAAAACTCTATCCTCAATTGTTTTTCGTTTTTTCTTTCTCCCTGCATACAAACAAATCAATTATTATAGCTCAAGTTGCTCAAGTAACGCTCCAAGATGTTTTAAGGTGACCTCTCCCTCCTTCAGAATTCAATTATTGTCTGGTGACATGTTTTTGCCCCGCATTTTGCATCATTTAAGCCCCTGCATAAAAGTAATATCGTTAGTTGGTCTCAGTTGACTTCAAGGCTCCCAACCAATGAGAAAACTCTAATAATGGATCGATTCATGCTGTAGTATGAGTCAGCTATTTGTGTATGTCATTATCTCGCAGGAATCTATTCCAGTTAAACACAGAGAAACAGAATTGAAATAATACCCCTGTCGAACCGGAGGCAATATCTTGCTAAGTGATTTCGCGCCATGAACAACATTGCCCTGTAGACTTGATTATTGAAGTCACACTGAGATAAAGACTTCCAAATTAAGTCACCCAATCATGGAAAAGCATCCATTGATATCTGTGGACCATGGCGGTGTCATATTTCATGCATTTTCATTGTGTTCTCCAGCAAGGTATAGTGTGGACTGGATTGATAAAAAAGTTGGTGGTGGCCAATTAGAGATTTGTATCTGCCACTAATTTATGAGTGTTTAAAAAGTAACCGCAACTGTCCATTTTTTTGTTCATTCCAAATACCTTCCCCTAAGAGTGGTTCAATATTTAAGTCCTCTGGCTGAAGTTAGTGTCCCTCTTTGCTGAATCTTATAGCAATTCGCTAAGAATGGGCATTCTACAGTGCTGTATCCAGTTATTAATCTCTGAAGACTGTCAAATCTTAATTTGTCGCCACCAACTGTTTTTTCTCCAAGTTCTGAAGTTTTTATTTTTCTTCTTTCTTGATACTATCAAAATTTTGAATCTGAAGCAGTCAATGACAATCGAAACATTATCACAAATTAAAGGATACAATTTTGCCACTGATACTTAGTCTTAGATATACTTTAAGATTCGGTAGCGATGCTTTGTTCCGATTACCAATCAAAATTTTCAATAGCACTTGTGTAAATTTTATAGCTCAGGGGATATACCTGCAGAAAGTTGAAAATAATGCAAGCCCTGAGTGAGTTCGGTAAGTTAGGAGGGTTATCTAACTGCTATCCATCCGTTAAGTGCGCACCGGCTTGAACGATGTTGTACAACGTCCAACTCCAATGCGCTTCAATGGTGGAACCTTAAGCCACAAGCAATTGTTGTTGTCCTAAGCTGAATCGCTTATTTGATGGGTCTGCGTGAAGGTAAGAATTTTAATTTACTCTATCAATTTGCCAAGTTCTTACACTTGCTGTGTAAAGAATCAAATGTCCAGTGCGCATTTATCATCTGGTAGGTCTCCTCTTTGAACCTGTGGATCACGAAGAGATAGAAGAAATACTTCTGTTTTTGATAGTCAACTTTTCCGAAACATACAGAGTTATGATAATGATAATTTATATCTCCAAACTAGGTGTAGCCTTGTCTAACCAGTCAAAAAGTAAAGATCTTCAGCTTAAAATCCAAGAGTTTTGAAGTCTAGTCTCTGAAGCTTCTCATTTTGGTTTATAAAAAGGGATTATTTATTTTGCGAACTTATTTTAAGCTCTAAAGAGTACCTTTTGCTGGACGTTTTCTTTTCGCTGAGTTACACATATTTGCTTTTTCTTCAAATCAATCAAACAGCACCTTAAGTTGAGCCAGCGAGAAATAAAATATAGTTGGGCAGTGAATAACTCAACGCGATAATTATAGGAAGTTAGACTGTCGAACCTAATTCCTAAGTGAGATGTAAAATATCGAGAGAAGTAAAGTCATACTAATTATCCTTATGCCCAGTCAAGCTAGCGTGCTTTACTTCCATACAGCAAAAGCCTCATTTTTAATGCACTCACTTCTGCTTGTTTTGTCAAAACTTGAATGCAGGAAGTGAAATATGTTAATTTTTTCAGTCAGATTGCCAGACAATATGCTATGTTTGATTTAGTATCTTGGATTTTTTTTTATTTTTACTAATTTTGTGAAAATTTACACTTCAGACTGTTTTTATTGTCGGTTAGGTAGTATGTCACATTCCAGAATCCCTACAGCAACATGCACATTGAGCCCAAACTGGTAATGATTGCCGTTGCTGATTAAAAGCGTGTGATCAGCCGAAAAATTTCATCCGTTGCGGAATCAAAGAAAATGTAACGGTTTCCATGACCAAAAAATAAATGGTGGAAAGGGAACTTGCTGAGTTGGGCCCCCAACGATCGTTAGACCAAGTATCTCTGTAATGCTTTGTGTATTGATTTTGCAGTTTTTTTATCATGATGAGCATTTTGATACAAGTGTAATACATATTTCTCTTTTATGGTGTATCGTAATTTCTACTTTGATTCCAATGGCCTGAAGTTGAAATCCAAGCTAGTTTTCAACCTCTCAAACTGTCCATTAAAGCATTCTGATCAACTTAATGAGTTGCCTGGTTTTCAGATTTGAATCTCAATTTTAGTGTTCAATGACTCATAAACTAGGAACTAGAAGCTAAAATTAGAAGCAAAAAAAATCAATGCGAGATTTGTTTTATACGTTTCATCAGTGGTAATTTTTTTGGCCTGCTCCAACGTGGTCTGTTCCTCAACTAGTCTAAATAGCCTAATAGTTCAAATCCAACACCCTATTAAGTTACGCTGATATGAAGTTTATTAACCTAGCCTTTGTAACAAGTTAAGTTCATCCTACATAAAAGTTGCTACTGCACTATCTTAACATACCCAAATGTTACCTAATTTCTGGTACAGAGAATCACGAAGCAAGATTTTCACTCTTTTAATGTGTGTCAGGTAGATTGTAAGTGTAAGTGGCAAAATTGTGTATTCCTTTTCTGAATGGGAGATTATTAATGAAAGTTTTTCCCAAGTCTTGACTGCTAGATAATTCAGAATTTTGATTTTATTGTCAGGCAGGTACATACAGTGTAAAATTGTTATACGTTCAATGTAAATTTTTTTCGTTTCAGCCAAACCAAGAAAAATTAGAAGCAGAAATTGAGCGGATAAAACTTGAACAACAAGCAGTCCAAGCCAGATTGAAGATTTTGGCGTCCGGCAACAACACACCAACTAGTCAAGCATCCCCTAATTGTAAAGAAAACTTTACCTCCCCTAGGTAAGAACTGAGCTCTAATTTTTTTTAATTGAGAAAATTAATCAGATTATGAATAATTCCTATTTTCATGCCAGAAGTATAAAAATCAGCTAGTAATCCATCATGTATCTCATTTTGAAGACGTATCCAGTCCCTGAGAAGTTCAGGTTCATAGATTCTTTTCACAAGTGATGAACACACTTTCAGTGTTGATAGCACCTCTTCAAGAATATTTTTTCTCCTTTTTATTAAATCTAACAAAATAGTCCTCAAAAGAGGCAGGTGAAAGGAAACATTTTAGGATTTTTCCGTCTGGAGTTCAACTTCAGAAAAGTTTTAAAGATACCTTTTGACAATGAAAAATTTCTAAAACTTTCGTTACATTCTCGCTCCCCTTGCAGGTAGAGGAAGTATTGCTGTTCCTTAAAAAAAAAAATATCGAATTTCCTTCATCTCTAGGTTTTCAAGTGCAAGGAGTCGATATCATACAGGGTTGCCAGCGACTGGGAAAAGTCAGGGGAAAAAAATCAACCGGGGAAAGTCAGGGAATTTAGGTGTTGGTCAGGGATTTTTCTGATTTTTTTGGAATTAGGCACGGGCGGTCTTGGGCCCGCGTTGCGGGATCAACTGGATCAATTTCACTTTAACAGACTGCGTCAGATCCATACTTAAAAGTCAGGGAAAAGTCAGGGAATGGAACAAAATAATTTCGCTGGCAACCCTGATCATGATACTTGTTTGTACTGTTGGTTCTAATCGGAATCTTTCCCGTGTGTTTACAGCCGTAATAACCATTCGTCGAAACACCGTAGCAGAAGTAAAAGCCACAACCGGAGCAGGAGTAGAAGTCGAAGCAGAAGCAGGAGTCAAAGTAGGAGTCGCAGCTACGACCACAGCCGGAGCCGGAGTAGAAGCCGAAGTCGGAGCCGGGACAGGAGGGACAGAGACCGGGATCGCGAGCGGGAGCGAGAGCGTGAACGTGATCGAGATCGCGAGCGCGAACGCGAGCGTGAACGTGACAGGGACCGTGGACGCGATCGAGACCGTGATAGGGATTACGATTGCGAGAGGGATCGTGATCGCGAACGTGAGCGGGATAGAGACCGCGAGCGTGACCGCGATAAGAGTAGATCCAAGAAAAAGAGTAAGTACATCCACCGGTAATAATTGCTCAAAACGCCAATTTGTATTTCGATTTGATCCGAATCGTGTCGGGCCTAAGGCAGTGCTGATCCTAGTAATTGTGAAAAACTACTGATGACTTGAAAAATCCGTGTAATGAGAGCGTGAACGAGATCGCGAACGTGAACGTGAGCGTGACAGGGACCGTGGACGCGATCGAGACCGTGATAGGGATTACGATCGCGAGAGGGATCGTGACCGGGAACGTGAGCGGGATAGAGACCGCGAGCGTGACCGGGATAAGAGGAGATCCAAGAAAAAGAGCAAGTACATCCACCGGTAATAATTGCTCAAAACGCCAATTTGTATTTCGATTTGATCCGAATCGTGTCGGGCCGAAGGCAGTGCTGATCCTAATAATTGTGAAAAACCACTGATGACTTGAAAATTCTGTGTAATGAGAGATGGTGTTCTTCAGTGTTTGAGCGAGTGGAATTGAGTCCAAGCTCGCTGGTGCTTTTTTCAAAATTGATGCAATCGTATAATAAGTGTCAACTAGGAGGATAGTCGGAGTGTCTTAAATTTGCCAGATAATTTCATGTCAGTTATTGTATTGTTCACATGCCGTGTTTTAACCTGGCATGACTGCATACCCGAGGAGTCTGCTAGTCTGTCAAGGAATGTGGGAGATGTCGGATTTTGCCTCTCTCGCATGAACTTGGTGGACGGGATTCAGACTCGGAGGATTGTAGGTAGAACAAACTCATCTCGATAACCTCTTGTGGGATTACACATACTATAATAAACAAAGCCACTTTTCCTCCGTTAGCAACCAATGAACCAAATTGAGTTAAATCTAATTAAATTTTTCTTTTATGCCGTTTTTATTTCATCTGCTTTTTTCATTCATTTGTCTTTAAAAATTCACCACCAATTTATCGTACTCGTTTGTGCGTACTCACTACAGTTTTCAAGTCATCAAGTTTTTATTTGGATTTTTCTGATCCAGGAGAAGGAAAACCAATTTAACTGAATCAAAGTTACTGTCATTAATTGTATATTTCCTACTTGTACCTGATAGAAATGTGTATTTGAAAACGTTTTCTCTCTCAAGATCTGAGACGTTACTTATATTTTTTTCTTAGCTTTGTATACTACGTTCAAGATGAGGTGGTCTCAAAGTCATCATGTAATCGTAGTAGAAATCCGTAATTTGTGTTTTTGATAGCATTGCAAGTGATAATCTAAATCTGTAGAAGAATGAACTTAATGGAAGTTGCACTCTTGAATCGTTGTTTTCTTTTGAAGGATCTCAAAATAGTGTTTTTTGCAGCTGTAGGTATTCCTCTGCCTATGTTGTATTCTAGAGGAGAAGACAATTTCCGAATCGTGATCATGCATTTATTTTGTGAAGTCCTAAAATATTGAACTCTTTATGTTTTGTAGATTTATGCTCTTCAAAAATTCAAAGAGAGTAAAAAACTATTATCACAGGAAAATGTCCTAGATGTTTCCAAAAAATAAAAAAATTTAAAGAAATACGTTTATGATGAAGTGAATTTAAATTAAATTAAAGCCTCTGGTTGCACCTAAGTGATGTTCTCATGATATAATGTAATTGTGTTGCCGAAGAATCATGGGAGGATTGAATTTTGTGTTTTAAATTCAAGTGCACTAAAATGTAGCAGTAATTGCCGAACACTATATCTCTCAAAGTCTAAATTGTTTTGTGCAGGGTTATTTGTAATTGAGTGCAAATAATTTTTGATAGATAATTCGCGTAATTTCAAATCATTGTAAAATTGGACTGAATGCAGCAGCATGGAAGCAAATCTTACCCACTGTAGTTCATACTCCATTATGAATCACTGGCAAATACATAGTTAAACTGAGACCATTTTTCAAAAGCTTTAAAGTTTTCATCTGCTTAACTTTTTAGTGCAAGAAAATGAGGTAGTAGTAAAATCAAAAGCATTCAAAATTCAATTTTCAGCTGGAAAAGTTAACGTATTTAGCGCTTTTCAGTCAAAATCAGTCCAATTATTACTTTAATTATCACCTTTGTACTTCCGTTTTCTTGAACAAGTCCTAGAACCAGCAGTGGCTGTTCTCTTCGGAGTGTCTAAAAACCAGATTGTCGAAATTAGGACTTGTTCTTTTTACGTCGTAACACAATTGGGTCAGAACCTTTGGCAGCTATCACGAAGTGAAATTTTAGTGTGCGGGCTTCATTTTTAAAGTTAAATAAAAATGTATGTCGCCTTTGTTATTCAGGAAATTTATGTAAAATGAGAGAAAGTTTCCATGAATTTTTAAACATTATTTTGTAAAATTGTTCTCAGCTCGTTTGTTGGATTTCTTTTTCATGGATCTGATAAATTCACTTGTTAAATTTACACGAGCTATTCCACTTCCGGTCATAACATGCAACGAATCAAATTTCCTAGATTCTATTTGTATTTTTTGTCGGTCACCATCAATAACTATTAATGAATGCCCATCAGTCGAAGTGAAAGGTGGCTCATGTGTTCGTGTGCATTCATCAGTTCAGCATTGTTCGCTTTACTTGATCGCGAAATTGGATCATTTTCTTTTTTATAAAATTCTCAAGATCTCGTTAACTTATTTTGTTAAGAATTTTTCTTTGTATATGATGAGAAAACTTGTCAAAAATTGCCACAATAATTGTAAATATGTAGTAAATTTTATTTTTTACCAAAAGAAAATATCTGTAGTTATGTTTTTACCAGAAAAATTCCTTTAGCTCTGGACAACTTTTTATGAAGACATTTTCATCTATGAACAGCTGACCTTAGCAGAATCGTTGGATTTCACGATTTCTGAAAAGGGGGGCCCGTTCCTTAATTTTAAATTCACCACTATCAAACTTATGAGTTTTATATTTTACACTTTTTCACTGAATACTGGAAAATGCGTTTTTCCTATTTTCGATTTTCTTTTCAGAAAATGTTAACATATTCAGAAATTCAAGGTCTTCGCTTTTGAGTTTAATGTAACATTCAAACTCATATCTTATGGAAAATGTGCCATGAAGGCCAAGAAAATACAATATGTAGTTCAGTGATTAGCTAAAGAACACTTAACAAGTCAGATGACTGAGGAATTGAGTGCAAAACTAGATCAGTGATAAGTCGAAGCAATTTCATATCATACCAGCAGTAAGTGCTTTGTGCTATCATGGACAACCTTCTCAATTGGATCGCACTTAGCAAAATGGAACCAGCGTGGTCACAGTGTTTTCAAGATCATGCAACTGCCTATTTTGTTTTAAAAATAATCATTGTATGTCCAGTACTAAAATTTACACAGCTGTTATTTTCCTTGAAAATCAACAATTTTGCGCTGGTTCCTTTTTGCAATCCCATCATTCATACTGCCCTTAAAAATGAAAATGATTTTGATAAAACTTTACGGCAGCGGAAGAGACCATAGTCTACAAAAACCAGGGTCTCCACTATAGGGTAAAACTGGGGAAACCCAGAAGATGGAATTCTGAGGGAAAACCCAGTAAATTTGATGTTGACTCAGGGGTTTTCGCTTTTTCAAATGGAAAATTTATCCACTTCAACATAAGCAAGTATAATCAAGACCAATCCACACAGGTCAGTCAATCCTGAGGACGAGTTTTGGTACTCTACTGCGCAGTGACATAGTATTGAGTGCCAGCAATATATTTCTTATGGGAGCACCCATTGTGACGTAGCATTGAGTGCTGCGAGTTAGGGCTGGGCGGGGGAGTGGATTTCACAAAAGCTGCGCAATGATTGACCTGTGTGGATTGGTCTTGAGTATAATCTATTTTTAGAATGACAGAGGTAGCCTTTTTGAGTTATCAGCTATCAGCACAATGAGTGATGGTGTAACACTTTCCTGTCGAATGATTCATGTAGAGTTCATGCAATAAATCAGGAAAAACACAGGGAATTAGAATGCTGGAAAAAAAGTAGAAACCCTGTAAAATTCATAATCAAATTATTGACATCAGATTACATTGTAATATTTTCGAAGAATTTAAGGGAAAATAAATTAAAAACTAAAATTATAACTTTTAAAAAATGGTATTTTCCTGGTTAGTCACAAGAAAAGAAATCGATAATAATTCATTTCCCATCTGCAGAGCACGAAATCGAGGCACTGGCTGTATTGAGGACACATCTAGGGTGCGATGTTTCAGAATCTACGGTAGTGCTTCATTAATTAAAAAAAGTAAATGCGTGTACTTCATCGACATTTTAGAATATTTTTCAAAATTCCACAATGTTCTTCCACTTCTTAAAAAAAATTCCCGGTAATTTTTTCATCAATTTTCTCCATGACACAAATTAGCGATTGAAATTCTGAAGCAGCATCACAACCAAGAAGTGCCCTTCTCGCACCCAAAACCTCAATTCAAAATACAATTCTACGACCTTCAAAGCCACGAAAATAAACTGAATCTCCCATGCCTAACTTTATTTTAGAAACCCTGTGAAATGAATGTGAGTTATCCGTCAAATCCAATTTTTTGACCCAACTCCACTAAAATCGTTTTTCCGATCATTTTTCACCTAAAGACAAAGATCCCCTCCTACCATGGACCGTCAAATCGTCATTAATGATCCAATGTGCTTAAATAGTCATTACGGACCAATCAAATATAAGTGCAAACAGTGCAAAATACGATTTTTCCATACGCGGACGGACTGCGGTAGAAAAGAGCGAAAATTCGTATTTTCGCGCGGCGTAACAACTTCTGAATGCGCGCTCTCTAGCGACGAAGCCGTGAAACAGCGCGTGCATGTCTGAGGTTATGTTCATGTTTTTGTTTTGCTGCACAGTCGGCTTTTAATTCACGAAAATCCTATTATTTACCATGATTTTAGGAATGCTTGTATTTTGCCCGAAGATTTTAAGTAAATAGTTCTACTTATCTGCTGTTGTTCTCTCAAGTTTGCTCGTGCATTAAGGACCCTGGATAACTCACAATGAGTCAGTTCGCTAACTCTAAACTTTCTCCTCATCACAACGTTGTCAAGGATGAAAAAGGTAAAATTTTATATCTCCCCTCTACTTCAAACTTTTAAACGTATGAGGGAAACAGTCTATCGAGATGTGCTGAAGAATGCTGCGTATTGAGTTCATTGAACCATATGTCTGTCCATCATGATCGAACGTAGTCAGTCTTACCTTTTGTCATTCAGCAAAGCCATCTCCTCTCTCATCCAAGCAGAAACTTGCTGTCCTTTGTAGTCTACAATCATACTTTAATAAGCCAATCATGAGGAGCCTCCAATTCTTACGATAGTGTAAGGTATACTCTCCGATTATAAGTAGAAATTCAGGGATAATGTTTGTCACCATGCTCTAGAGCTTGGAGACAGAGTGTCATGTATCATGTGAAAAAAAGGGAAATAATACGCAAAATTATGGATGTATGCAAGTAGTTTGCTTGCATCATCATCAAAATCAAGGATTTTCCGCTACTTTCAGGTGGAGAGGAAAAAACAGAAGTCTCATTCCCTTCCAAAGTGGTGGAAAAAAACACCAGAACAATTTTACAGTGATACTGAGATGGGCGCCTTATTTCGCAGGATTTCACGAATCTCCTGGAAATATTGCGTACTTCTCGCAATATTGAGAAGACATGTGCGCAATTTCTCACATTTAATAAAGCAAAAATCAAGTAAGAAACAATTCGAACTCAGGTGAATGATGCGCAATTTTTTATAACTGCTGGAAAAATCGCATCTCGTGATTAAGAAGCAATCCGTGATTTAGAAGTGATGACTGCATAATTTCTCAATTTGTTTACGATATCACTGTGAAAATAGCGCTTTCTCCATTGCACTGATGTAAATTGTGCTTAACTTCTTAGAATTTGATGAATCCCATGGAAATATCGCGTATGTCATGCGATATTGAGGGCATTAGCGTGTCGTTTCTCACTTTCACACGTAGGAAAGGAAGTGAGCAACTATTCAAACTCCGGTGTGGGTATGTGGTATCACGCGAAATTGAAGGATAATCATAACTTTCCGCTCATTTCTACTTAGTCTGTGCCTTCCATGAATATTATACTCGCACATCATTAAAGTCAATATCATTTAATTCAATCAACATCTTAAAAACTTAACTAGTACTACCAGTATTGTCATCATTGAAAAATCGTCCTATACACTTTCTGTTAGGGAAATACATTTTCTCTGTAACATGTAACAGTCCATATGCATTACATTTTAAAAATTTTAATTGATGTTTAATTCATCTGTTTCATAAAGCCGTGAGATCCAACACTAAAAGGATAAATTTTTGCTCCTTAGGTTCTTTCATTCCACCAACGCAAAGGCCAGATGGAACATGGCGAAAAGCAATTCGTGTGAAAGAAGGTTATGTTCCTCAGGATGAAGTTCCTCTGTATGAAAGTAAAGGCAAGCAATGGGCCAGTCGAAACACACAGTTACCCTTTGGTCTCTCTCCAGTATCATCGCAACAAGATTCATCAAAGCCTTTTATTCCTGGTCTTGTAATTACTGAGGACACACCAAAAAGTAAGTTCACGTTGGATCCCCTGAAGTTTTGGTCTGTTGGTTCAGAGTATACCAATCTTGAAGTGAAATTAAGTAAGACCAGAAACTGGTTTCTAGCAAATGTTTATCGTGAATTTTTATTCCCGTCTACAACTAATAATACCAATTCGTTTCCCATAATAAATTGAAAATAAAAAGTGACTGAAAATTAAATGTGGAAACCTAAGATAAATATTTTTCTAGGTTCACCGTTTTTTAATGAGATACTGGCTTTTAAAATGATTCATTTGTTCAAATGGCATTCCTCTCCCAATCACGAATGAACAATAGGACTACATTTTGCAATTAAGAACTACAACTTCTAATCCATAGCCGTAAAAACACTCATTTACATAGGGAATCAAAGGTACTTACGTCGTCTCTAAACTGAGTCAAATATTGTAGGTAGTTAAGCTCCTAATTGAAATATGCAGTTCAATAGATCTGCTGCTGGTATCACTGAATTTTGTTTTGATGGTGAATTTTATGGATGAAAAGTGAGATCAATGAAATTGGTTGATTTTATCAATGTGAGTTATAACCGAGTCATAATGAGAGTCTCTCTGTCTAATATTAAAAATTTCCTCCACAATGGTGTATTCATTGATACTGATGAGGTACCAGTGGATACCCTGGATGAATCAAATTTGAACAAAAAATTCACTTAGAAATTGCTGCTTCTTATATCTAAGAGAAAAAAAGAAAAGAATTCCTTTCCAGAATTTGTATGGTGCTCTTTGTATAAAATATATCAGAGATTGGTAGATCCATCCACAAGTTGAGTGTTAGTAAAAAACATAGGGGTAAAAAATCCTCGAAAGTCGACCGAATTTACACTCACAAAGCTTCTTTAAGTTGATTTTCAAACATCTCATCTAAAATCTACGTATAGGAAGGGGCAGGCAAGTTCAAAATGTTAAATATTACTTATTTTTTTTTAAAAAAAAAGTAGTGATATCTTGTGGAGGCAACGCTTCATTACTTTTGCACAGTTTCCGGACGTCTGGAAAATCCATAAAGTCACGAAATTCATAGGAAAAGTCAGGGAATTTTGTGAGCAACGTTAACAGAAGTCAGCGTAGTTCAAAACAAAAAAATCTAAAAGAAAAATTGTATACCAAGGTCAGGGAATCAAAAAATTTTTGAAGTCAGGGGAAAGTCAGGAAATTGAAAAAGGAAGAAATCATGGAAACTTTGCTTTCAGTATGTTTTATTCTTTGTGAATTTCGAAGAAAAAACTGCATTACAAACACACAAAAAAATGTCTCAGAATTTTGATCAAATTCATCTTTGTGGAAATACCGTCTTATTGGCCTAAGGTGGCGTCACCATATTTTGGGCGACGAATCATAAGTTCAACCTGTTTGCCGGTGTTTTTAATGGGACAGAAAACTCTGAAACAGAACAACTTAAACATTTTCTAGATTATTATATTTTCTTACTTGACGATAATTTCATACAAAACTTTAATTACATTTTCAGAAAGCAAATCGAAAAAGAAGAGCTTGGGAAGCAAGGAACAAAGTGCAGGCCAAGGGGAAAAGAAAAACGCACAAGCAAAAGATAAGACTGCTAGTGAGAAAACTAACTCTCCATCTCCGAACACTAAGTCAAATAAGGCTAAAGATAAATCCGGAAACAACAAGAAGGAAGAAGTCCCAGCGGAGACATCCGCGGAGCCAGTTGATCTCAAAAAGAAATTGAGAAACGTCAAGAAAAAGTTAAAAGAAATCGAAGCCATAGAGGAGAAAATGAAGACTGGTGGCTCAAAGGCTGTTGATGCTGATCAAAGGAAGAAAGTGGCAACAAAAGCGCAAGTACTTCAAGATATTTTAGAACTTCAACAGTTGACCCTAAATAGTTAAAATTTCTGCCTGTGATATATCATTGTTATGAAAACATGGTGAAGAGTATGAGCATTCATCAGCGCCATTAATATCAAAATGGAAAATGTAGTTTGATGCTGTCTGATTGCTTACTGTATATTCTATAAATGAAGAGATATTACATACACATTTTTGCGGATGCAGAAATATCTCCCTTCTTCAGAGCATATCAATGGCAAAACAACAAAACGACAAATGACTATTTTCTGTCTTATTTAACTCTTTTCAATAATGACAGATCTCAGGTAGTACACACATTTTTGTGGGATCCCTCTCAAGAACATTCTTTAGAAACATTGTACATAAACACTCTTCAAGTAGAAAAATAGATCAGGAGTGAAAATTTTAAAACTTTTCAGTGGCGACTTATGATTTTGTTGTTTCACCATTGATATTATGTGTACAGTACAAGTCTTTTGGAATGAGAAATGCAAAAATTATAAAATCATTGCACAGACAAGAAATAAGGAGAAAGTGTAAATGACGCTGGGACTAAATTTAAAGATATACTATGACAGTGAAGGTCTAAGTAATTTTTTATAGTATGTACGATGACCAATCAAACAGTGTTATGGCCAAAATTTATTTTTCATTCATGTAAAAATAAGATGTGAAGTATGACTTAAGTAAGTACTCTAAAAATATCTTTTCGCCAATATTTTTGTTCCTCTGACAAGGAGAGGCCTCTATTCCCCATGAGATTTCGGCCAATTTTTTCTCTATTACAGTCTAAGGGCAACTAATAAGCATTGCTCAAGCTGTTTTCGCCAATGGCCCCCTCATACACCCATTAAAATCAATTGAAAGGAAAGATGCACTTGTCTAGTGACCAGACCCTTAATACTGCGTTTGACTCAAATCAGCCTTGTCAGTGGCAGTGACGCAGTGGTCAGGGACGCTTTCGCTCAACCAGTATGAAGTTGTGTGGCGGAGGGTTTGAATTTCATTCTAAGAACATAAGTTGTATCAGTTTCCTCTGCACCAATGTACGTATATTTTTCTTTTCTATGTCAATGCTGGGACTAGGAAACCTCGTATCTTGATTTGCAACGTTGTGAATTTCTTGATGTCTCTCTTTTTTCGCTCTAAACCTAAAGTATTGATTGAAGAAAAGCAATTATCATTTTATAAAAATAAAACAGAAGCCATTTCGAAACACCAAAATGGAGGAACATGTAACTCTACTTTCACCATTGATACCTTTCTCCCTCACAACGTTGTGTCTATCACTTACATTGTCATAAGCAACAGTATCCTTTAAGAGTTTAGACACATTCAATGATGAAAGTAGAAAAATACTTAATTCAAATGTGGTGTTTCAGAATATTTGCTTTTATCTAATTTTTACAAAATCATAATTGCTCTTATTCAGTTGATCGTCAATACAAAAGAAGAAACATAAAAGTAAGCAAGACATTTCCGATGTCACAAATCAAAATACAAAGCTCCCTAGTCTCAACATCAATGTAAAAAAGAAGGGTATATCCATATAAAACAGATAGGGAATTAAAACCTCTAAAAAGTTAAATTGTTTTCAGCATGCTTTACAATTTTGACCACTTGAGGCAATAGACTGATTTAGTGGCTACATCATTCGATATAATATCGAGCTCTAGGTTCAAACCAAAACAAACTAACATAACTTCATTTATGCATTTTTCATGAGTTAATTGTGTTAATTCATTAGAATTTAGTCATTAACCTGTCATAAACGAATTAAAGACTCATTAAACACAGGAAATTTTGATTGTAAGAAACACTTGGACGCATTATACCACCATGGCGCAAAGGGCGTAAGTCAGAAACAAGGATCTGAGTTTGTTTATATTTGAACCAAGGGTTCTATATTATAATGAATGATGAGCCACTTAATCAGTCCATCCTGGGTACATAGAAGCGTCTCTGACCACTATATCATAGCCTTTGATAAGGCTGGTACATGTCAAACACAGTGGTTAGGGTCTGATCACTAGATTCACTCATTTTCTCCAAATTTCAAAACAAATTTGCGGGTGTCTNGGGGGGGGGGGGGGCACACGGCAAAAACGGCATGTGCCAGGCTAATTACTTGTGCTGTGCTTGGACGGACTCAGGATAAAGAATTAAGAGCAGAAAACTTGTCGGACCCTTTAGGCCCTTCCTGTGTGAGTGTAACGTTAGGGGGAAAAGCAATTGAGGTCTGAAGAAAGAATTAGAACAGACAATGATACATCAGAAGTTAAGTGGGTGGCAGCATGCTTTGACCAACTCTCACCCGAGGCTCCAGACTTGTTGAATGATATTGGTGACTTGTCCCTGGAGGATGGTATTCCCTCAACAATCTCTAATCAGCTGGACAGATTTTGAGAAAATTATGTGTAATCGTGACTTTCCCCAGGAAAAAAGACCCTAGTCTACAGAGGCAAATTATTCTGAATAGCAATTTTTATTACCTTGAGTAAAAAAATCAGAATTGGAGTTTTTTTCAGAGAACACCCTCTATCCCCTGGAAGAAAAAGCTACGAGCAGTTTGGCTCATTTCATTTTTTGTATTAGTTAGGAACTTCTATTTCTGACTCATTCATAAAAGCACATACCTGCACATGGAAACTAATGGCTTCATATTGTTGTTTACCAGGCAAAGGAACGTACCTCATTAGTGCTGTTTCAGCAGGTATTTTTGCAAACATTTAAGTTTTTCATAAGAACATGGTCGCATGAATTTGTCCGAAAATTGTAGCGTCTTTTCTCACAAGTGTAAATATTAATTGCTAGAAATTTCAGGCTAAGTACGACGGTCCTTTAAAAAAATGAAATATTAGTATGAAGTACTGGAACAACGCATTCAAGGTACGTTTCTTGTGCGGGAGACAAAGATATGCTGTGCCTAATATGAGCCATGAATAGTAGTCCTTACTTGGAAACCTCTTGTTGTTGTCAGACAGTTTTAAGGCCTGAATATGGCAGATGGAACTTTTCAAAAGCTGTTTTTTACTCTAAACTCCAGAGCATCATTACTCTGGTTTGGTTTAACAGTTTTCAGGCACTTTTTGTGTCAGAATGTTCGCAGGATCATCAGGTTTCCCATAGTCTCTTGGAAATTTCAGAGTAAACAATCATGTGAGTAAAATTTCTCCATCGCCTGATCCTAGACATCGTTTGACGCAACAACATATGTATGTAAAAACTATAGATTGGCTGATGATCATATGCTTTGCCAGTGGTGAGTTTCGTACTCTACCAGGAGCAAGAGTCAAGTTAGGATAAAGATAGTCAGTTCCCATGGTTTCTAAAGCCCAATTCACACCATCAAACTTTTCATTCATTTCTTGGATGCAACTTGTCTAAAATTTTGATTGTGTGATACTGAAAAAACCGGAAGTAAAGTATACCATGTACTCTAGAATCAAATGAATGATGGGGAAATTAAGGCGAAACCTTGTTTTTTAACCTGAAATTTTGGAACGTCTATGGGGGGGGGGGGGCC
>NW_017550922.1:1324677-1372530 GCF_001854935.1 Bemisia tabaci | reverse complement strand
GAATATACTTGTTCGTGCGTTATCACGGAGTTTTCACGAGCAAGGTGGGTCAAGCGTTTCAGACGGCGAGGTCATTTTGAGACGTGTTTGTTTTGAGCCGCGTCCGAAAGTTCCGGGACGAACTGCGGTCGCGGAAAAGCGGAGCTTTCGCGCGCTGCTTAAAAGAAGCATGGAAGCTTTGGCTCGGGGTCAGTCTTGAGTCCTCACGCGAAAGTTGGCCCGGTCAGCCCCTGTCAGAGCAGCGAGAGCGTTCCCGCGCAAATCGGGTTTTCATTGGTATAGTGTTGTTTGTAAAAATAGAGGTTTCCACACCGAAAGTGGTCTAGTTGTTTTAGTTCCTTAGTTTTAGTATCCCCCCGCACTTCAATATCGTTTGTATTTCATCGAGATATAGATCAGTCTCTACCATTTGACTACGTGCGTTGGATCTTTTCATCCCCTCGATTACATAGTGGAGACGCCGGGTCAGGAGCAGTGTCATCCGAAAATCCCAGTGAAAAATTACCCGAAAGTCTGGATCGTTTCATTCTCCCCATTTCGACTGCCGTCCGAGGAAACAGGAAAAACCCAGGAAAATCCAAAATCCACGCCAGAAAACGCGCAACCTCGCTTCCTTGTGACACCCTTTTTTCCTGCTGATTCGATTTTCGTAGATGTCTTTACAATTTTTCCCGACTCGACATTTCCCTGCCCATGCGCTGCTATCCTCTCCTCCTACCCCCCTTCCCCTCAGGCCCCCGGGCCCTTGGTGCTTAAATACTGTGCTCACCGGCCTACTTCATCGGATGGATTCGGAGGGAGAAAACATCTTAGGATACTCCGAATGGATCGCAAAGTTGCACACTGGGTGGGAGCTTATGCGCGCGGAGGTGTCAAAGGCAAAGGCGCGCCACAAGGCAGCCTTTGATGACCGCCATCAACCCATAAAATTACAACCCGGCGATGCAGTCTTGTGCTTTGACCCGAATAAGAAAGTAGGAGTATCGGAAAAACTGCGGAAAAAATGGGAACGCGAGCCGGGAATCATTGTCAGGCAATTGCGACCTGGGGCATTCGAAGTTCAATGGGGCGCCATAAAGGAGGAGATTGACGGCGAGAGGTTGAAAAAATATCATCCACGAGCAGAAATGGCGGAGAGACCAGGGCCAAAGGAAGAGGACCCTCCTCCGCGCGACAAGGCCGCCTATAACCTGAGGCCTAGGTCATTATTGCCCCCCTGTAAAGCGCCTGAGGCACGACCGAACGCCAGGGAACGAGCCGCCAGTAAAGAGAATATTCTTTGCCCGGTCTGGCAACCCTGCAAAGGTGAGGCGCAAGTTGAGATCACCGCGTCAAGCAAGTCGGGGAGAAAATCGGGAACATAAATATTTTCAAGTTATCTTCGCATTTTCGGAACTCGCCAAATTTGTCAGTCCGAAAACGAAGAAAATTTTTTGGATTGATCGGATATATAAGCGCTGCACGTTTCAGGGTAATCACTCTGCTGCACCTACATCTCGGCTCGACCGGAATCATCTCAAGACCCCGATCCTCACTGGACTCCTGGACTCTCGAAACCGCTCTCACAGACGTCATTCCGCCTAAGCCATCCGCCTACGCCATCCACCTGTGTATTCCGCCGACGCCAGTGGCCTACACCTTCAACCGACACCTTCCTACGTCTTTCCGCCTACGCTACCAACAATGGAGTACCAAACTGTGACCGGACCGAAGACACGCCCGCGGGACCAGAGGTACCTGGGATACACAACAAAGGAGATGGGACTGACGCGAAAAATCACAGTCAGTTGGGACGAAGAGCTGGACCTACCATCGGATAGCTGCAGGGCAGCCTGGGGACACATTAAAGAGGCCGCAAGAAGACTAGGAACCGCGCTGCAAGTCAGCTGGTACTGTCTGAGGCATGGCATCGTCATGGAGCCGGGACCGGGATTGCAGCCTGGCAAACATTATTAACTCTCTCATCTCAAAGCGGCGCTTTTTGTTTCTTTTTTCTCGAATAAACAATATGAAATTTAATATATCTAACCTCCGAAATTTTTATCTTCTCCGAAAATTTTTAAATTTAATCCACCGTTATCAATCGAAAATTTATTTAATCACCAGTATAAAATAGTATTAATCAAAATTTAAAAAAAAAAAAAAAAAAAAAAAAAAAAAAAAAAAAGAGAGTTTACACAGGAACTTTCCGATGTTTAATGCAACTTTCAGGTTGTTTGTCTGTTTGGAAATTTTACCAAGATTTTGGGGCATACAGTAGAAATTTTCAGAGCATTGCATACAGGTACATAGACGCCTATACCTCGTATATGCGTACATGCGAATATACGATTGTGCGAGCGAATATGTATGTGTATGTAATGCGAAGGAAACGTCGAACGCCCAAAATTTTGTGTCGAGTTTTCCTCATTGGCTCTTATCTCTTTTTCTCAGTTCCTGCCATCCGCACGGAGCATATGTAGTCGGAAACTTTTTGGGAAATTATTCGGCTCAACGGTCAGATTCTCACCGGAAAAATATTTCGAATTTAGTAAGAATGGTCCTATCAATCTTCCTTGTTAATCACTAATTAATTTAATTTTTCTCATAGAGAGTTTTGAAGACATTCCGGGAGAATTCTGTGAGCCTCATGTAATTTATGGATCGTTTCACCCTCCTCATTACATGGTCATGTAAAATATATATATATTTATATTTATATACATATGTGTATAATAATATATGATATATTTATAAATGTAAAATTAGTGATTCTAGATACCGATAAATTACGTAAACTGATCGAATGTGTGAAAGTTTCATCGTATAAGGCTAGATTTCCAGCTAAGAAATGTGTACGAAAACTTCGCCGTTAATTGGAAAACACGGGAAAGTCAGAATTTGTATTACACAGTCTGGACAACTACAAAACATTTAGCATTTTCACTCAGCGCATGGATCGGCGGCGCGGTCCATCGGGTAACACGATCCCGTGATGGCGCGGGCGTAGTTCAATTGCTTAGCAACAAGCCACTCCCCGAACGCAGAATGGCGCGTGCTCGCAGTTCCCCCTACCCCCCCCCCCCCCCCCTAACACTGGTGAGGTCTATCGCGTGGTAAAACTGCGCGCGGGTGCGGAGGAGTTTTGTAGTAAGACATAGCGTAAACGCGAACGGTTCATGTTTTGTTTACGTTGCCAGTATCTATTTCTTGTTTTCATTCTGTCCTGTCTTTATAATTCTGATGAGGTGTAGGGTTTCCGGGAGCTTGTCTGTGACCTACGTCACGCGTCGACTAAAATGAGCCACCGAGAGTAATCAAATTGTGTTTTCTTGCTCCTCTCTCGTTTTCGTAGGTCTAATCGAAACTAATATTATCTGAATAAAAACTCAAATATCAGTTACAGGACGGTCTCCCATCCGGACTCATACAATAATCATAGGGTTAGATGGAGAGAGCCGATGGAAGAAGACATTTAAGAACGAGAAAAGAAAAAAAAACTTGGATCCAAAAAAAAATTTGATTCCGGCCAGTTTTCCCTTCCGTCCCGTCGGCCTTCCAATTAACAGCTTAAAACATATATACCAATCCCACGCATGCATTACAAGCTATGATATTTCGTTCAAATATACAAAATACACACGCAATATACAAAACATACAAAATTTTCGACTTCCGTAGGAGGGAACAGGAAAGTCCACAGAAAGAAATCCCAAATTCGCGCCAGGGAACGCGCAACCGTGCTTTTCCTGTGACACCTTTCTTTCCGCTGACTCGATTTCCGCACGTGTTTTTACAATTTTTTCCGACTTGACATTTTCCCTGCCTATGCGCTTCTTTCCACTCCTTCTACTCCCCTTCCCCTCAGGTCCCCGGGCTCTGGGCGCTTAAATACTGTGCCCACCGGACTAATCGCTGGACACTCACCTCACTTCTCTACCACGAAACTTTTCCTTCAAGATCGCCTTCAATATGGACAGGACCGAGCGACGCACTCTCATTTGCCCTAAGTGCAAGGGCATCCTGGTTGTAATCCCTCGAGACAGCGTACAAGTACCCGCAGCTCCGGATACCCAGCAGCCACGGGCTTCCCATCTACCATCACGAGGGACCGCCCGCATTCCGCCTACCCCCAGAGCCACACCGCCGCCAACCCACCAGTCCGCCTCCACTTCTGCCGCCTGCGGTTCCTGGCCGTCAACGCGATGCCCCTCCGAAGGCAGATGGGTACAGTACGCAGAACGCCCCCGACCGAGAGCAACCCCAGAGTTGCAGAAAAATTAAGAAAAAAATGGGAGCGTGAGCCCGTTGACAAGGCCCGTTTACAGACGTTTACAAGGCGCTCCAATTTGGCTCCAGAGCGGTCATCGGCCAACCATCGCCAGCGGGCCGTAGGAGTTCGCATGACGTCGGACCGAGTCATCCGAGACCGAGGGACCGACCTTGCGCACGGTATTGGCAAGTTCGAACTTTGTTTGTTTGTGAACAAACTCAAAATTTCGCAAACATTAATTCCGAAGGTCGAAGAAATGCTCCGATATAAAACGCTGCGAGCGAAACGATGAGGCACCTTCAGCATCCGCCGGACCAACAAACCACCTACCAAGCCCTCAGCACCCAGAGAATGGGGTCATGGAGTTCAGCGGAAAGTCTACCAAGCCTAGAAGAAATCGAAGTCAAAACCGTCGTGCCGAGGAGTCTGATTTCTCATCGGCAGAAGAATCAAACAGCAGCCCTCGTTTTCTCCAGCCCCGCCGGCGTCGCAGCTTCAACGAGCAACCCACCCTAGAGCAGCCAGGCTACCGGAATCCGGATTCAACGATCATAGTAGACTGGAACAAAGAATTGGTACTCCCAGGCGCTAGTTTTAGACTGGCATGGGAACATTCAAGGGAGGCGGTGAGAGCGGTCATTGAGGCCTTACGGGTCACGATAGTGTGCGCTAGACTCGGCGTCAAGCTGGAGCCGGGGCCCACCCTGCGGCCCGATATTCACTATTAGCTTAAAATCTTTTTTTTTTTTTTAGTCATTAATAAAAAAAAGCTTAAAATTTATCTTCCTTTTACCATTTTCTTATTTCCTTAGTAACTTGCTTATCAAGTACGTGCGTATTTCATCCAGGTCTCCCAGCCTTCCCAACCATCGCTTCTCAACCATGGCTTCTATGACTATATCCACAACCAAGGCGCATCCCAGTCCCCGGCGGCGGCCCCGGACCCAGCAGTACCTGGGCCTGACGACACTGGAAATGGGGCTGACAAGAAAGATTGTGGTGGATTGGGACACCGAAATCGATCTGCCGGCGGACAGCTGCCGACACGCATGGGGTCTCCTGAAGGTCGCATGGAGAAAATTTGGCCAAGCCGTGCGGGACTACTGTTATTGTTTGCGGCGAGGGATACCGATGGTGCCAGGACCAGGTCTATTGCCGGGAAAGCACTACTGATCCACCCTATAAGAAGTTTTCCTCTTTTTCAAAACAGCGTTTTTTTCTCTTCTTCGTTCCTTCATCCAATAAATGTTTATATTGTTGTGGGACCAGACCTTGCAGGTTTGGTGTCCACATTCAGCTCCGTAGATGAGGCATGCTTCGCGGCATGGCTCTTCGTGAGAAATCGCGGAGGTCCAGGGTCAGTCCTATCGGACGGAGTTTCTCGAGGCGCATTTGTTTATGTCCGCGCGGAGAGCTTCCGTTTTTCGGAAGTTCAAGCATTGGCATAAAAGGATGTGATATCCACGTGGGCGAGATCAGTCATCTAGGAAAGATTCTAGAGCTAGATCCGGTCGGCCCCTGTGAGTGTTGCTATTCATATAGAGATTTATATAGAGATTTAGATATATATGTATTCATTGTGCTATTTCCATATTTGGTTGTGTTCTTCATTTGTGCCAGCATTCCCCCACAACATGTTGTAGGCGCCGTGTCTTCTTTGAGAAAAGATATCGTAGCGATTCCGGTACCCCTTCGTTTTTTGTTTTTTTTTAGTTATTCCCCAAGTTTTCGCGTTTTCAAGTTCCAAAGTTTTTCAAAATCACGCAGTTTTTATTTTTTTTTTCTTGCTTAATACAGAGTAGACAGTGTAGTGTGTACTGTAGTTTTTATTGTGACCAGGTAAGAATATGTGTTTTTTATTATTAACCGTTTTCATGTCTTATTTACTGTAAGATAGATTGATCTAATTTTTTTTGTTTTTTTTTTTTTTTAAATGAAAATTTTGAGATGGATGTAATTGAATCAAGCGGATTTGAGCAAGCGGGGTTGAGTTTATCATTTGTGTGTGTAGAGCAGCCATTATATGGCGACCGTGCTCCGAATCTACAAACGTCTTCGGAAAAAGAACATTCAAGTGCGCGTTTTAACTTTACTATTTTATGCCTTCCTGGGAGACCTTTTGGCGCGATACGAACAGTATGGGGAAGTAGTTCTCCAAAGAAGTTAAACATGTTAACAGTGAAACCGTGATTGTGGCCGCGGGGAATAAATCAGACAGTGTCGTGGACCATGATGCTGTACAATATGGAATTTTCTCATTAATGTTGTGCTTCTTAATAAGCGTTGCGGTGTACACATTCGTGAAACGAGTTGTAAATTGGGACCTGCTGAATTTCGCAAACATTAATTCCGAAGGTCGAAGAAATGTTCCGATATAAAACGCTGCGAGCGAAACGATGAGGCACCTTCAGCATCCGCCGGACCAACAAACCATCTACCAAGCCCTCAGCACCCAGAGAATGGAGTCATGGAGTTCAGCGGAAAGTCTACCAAGCCTCGAAGAAATCGAAGTCATAACCGTCGTACCGAGCAGGACCGAGGAGTCTGATTTCTCATCGGCAGAAGAATCAAACAGCAGCCCTCGTTTTCTCCAGCCCCGCCGGCGTCGCAGCCTCAACGAGCAGCCCACCCTAGAGCGGCCAGGCCATCGGAATCCGGATTCAACGATCACAGTAGACTGGAACAAAGAATTGGTACTCCCAGGCGCTAGTTTGAGACTGGCATGGGAACATTCAAGGGAGGCGGTGAGAGCGGTCATTGAGGCCCTAAGAGTCATAGTAGTATGCGCTCGACTGGCGTTCAGCTGAAACCGGGGCCCGCCCTACGGCCCGATATTCATTACTAACTAAACATTTTTTTTCTCTTCTCAGTCATTAATAAGAAAAAATAAAAAAATAAAAGCTTAAAATTTATCTTCCTTTTACCATTTTCTTATGTCCTTAGTACCTTGCTTATCAAGTACGTGCGTTGATGCACTGAATATTTTGAAAATATTTGAAATACATTAGGCATATATAATTATATGCATTAAACATTTGCGAAGTTAAATTTTCCGAGCCTTTCACCGATAACGGGAAAAGAGCATTAGAAATACATTCCTAGTCTTATCAATCAATAATTTAGTTTTTTTTTTTAGAAAAGTTAAAAATGGATTCCAGGAAACCTTCAGAAAGGAAAAAAATTATCGGACTTTGGTAGGTATAAGTTAGCCAACATGATTAAAGAAATTATTGACGAATATTATGGGGATGTTGTAGGTTGCGTTGTAGATGATAATGAGTTCCAGTCTATTAATAAAATAGACCATCAAGAAATTAAAAAGATTAACAGATTATCAGTGGAAGGGTATTGTAATGGTCATGAAGCAACTCTGCAATTCGATACAAGCGCGGACGTCTGTGTTGCGACGGCAAATTTTGTGAGTTCCACGGAGATAGACGTAAATGATATAAAAAGTTTAAAGAATGCAGCCGGTTCGCCCCTGGAGGTTCTGGGAGCGGCGGACGTTGTTCATGCAGTAACAGTAAGTGTTGCTCCAGCTGTTGATAATAATTTTACTAATTTTTATGATTTAGATGTAGAGTTGGAGTCTTCTTTTTGCATTCAAAGTGAGTTTTTTAAGGACAATGCGCCTACATCAGTAGTGAGTGCCTGTCCAGGTATTAGAAACGGGACTCATATGTTGAACAGCCCTGAGGAGTCAAAGGATGGGTTGAATCTGCAAGCACCAATTCATTCACTCAATGCGAGAGGAAAGAGTCAAAATCCTCAGGACACAAGCCTCAGAAAAGTTGCTAGTGGAAGAATCTCAAAAGGTAAAAGTTACAAAAATTTGCATCAATCAGTCGAGAAATTATTCGTCCGAAAATTACCTCGGGCTCACAACATCACAAATGGGGCCGTCCCAAAAAATCATTGTGGATTGGGATTTGGAGTGGTACCTGCCAGCTTACAGCCTGCGGCAAGCCTGGGGACACCTGAAGTTGGCCTGCAAAGTGGTCAGTTCGGCCGTACGAGTGTACTGGATCTGCAAAAAGAAGGGATTCAGATTGGAGCCGGGGCCGGCCCTCCGGGCAGGGGTGCACTATTGACGATTTTTTTTGTTTTTTTTTTTTGTTTTGTTTTTCAGATCAAAGTTGAATAAATTTATCACATTTAATCCTCTCTATTTTTTCCTACTTTGACCAGAAGGTCCATAATTTTATCTCCTCCAATACCAATTTTTTTTTCTCACCGAATCAAAAGGCTTCAAAGTATTTATGTACAGATACATATACGCATATGCCCTGTATATACGCATATATAGACGTACTATCGCGGCAGTGGAGCCTGTGCAGTGACATGCTGCTCTTTCCACCGCGAGGACGGAGCTTGGATGCAACCGGCATAGTATCGCATGAGTTTGAAGGCGCTTACCGGGATCTCCTTATCGCGGTTTTTAGCAACGATGGCGGAGATGACGGAGAGATACCAAGACTGGAAGACAGGCAACTACACTCGGACGATAAAGGAGGCGGTCGCTCGGGACACTGTCTTCGACGGGATGACCGAGAGAAGAGAAAATAGAGAACCGGAATGACAATAATTGTGTGGTGTAATTTGTAAGCGGCGCAGATTTTTTACCACCAGGGGCTTGGATTGCGAGGTTTACTGCGAATACTATGCGTTAAGCGAAGCAGCGAAAGAAGGTTGTTACTTGAAAAATCTTTATGCCGAGATCTTTGATGAAAAACAGATTGATATAATTTTATTGACGAAACTAGATGTAACGCTTTTTACTGATAACCGTGGAGCCAAAGACCTAGCAGAGAATCCGGTGTTCCACAAGCGCACTAAACATATTGACATACGTCATCATCTCATAAGACAAAAACTCAAAGAAAAAAGATTTGTTATAAAACATGTGGAAACCGGAAAAATGATTGCTGATATTATGACTAAACCTCTTAGTAGACAAAAACACGAGTTCCACACCAACGCTATTTGGATAATTTAATTTGAGTTAGATCATTTTATTGTATCTAAAGATTTATTTATTTAAAAATCTCCCCAATTCAACAAGTTAACCAAATGGGGTTAGGTCAATTTGTAAAGTTCTAAAGGGTCGTCTTGTCATTTTTTTTTTTTTTTTGATTTGTGCTTTGAATTTTAGCTGAGAAAAAGGGGGGTGGATTCCCACGACTGTTTTCGCTGAGACCCAGAGGTTCATGTTTTTTTCTTCTTTTTTTTTTGTTTTCCAAAGGACAGATCATGCAATAGGACGGGACAATTTCCGAAAAATCGTGTGTCCTTTGGAGTGAGCGTTCGATGCGGTCTTGGCATTGTTTATGCGTCAGCGGCCGCGTTTTTCCGGACTGAAGTTTAGGCGAGCGTGCCGTCTCATAGCCAGGTTTTCAGGGCTGGAGTTAAGCTCGGCAGGCTGAAGCTCTGGCTCTGGGCAGTTGGCTACGTGTTTGGCAACTGAGCATCACCGAGGTCCAGTGCCCTTAGGTCTCAGTATGTTGTGTTTTTTAAGCGTTTTATAGTGGTAAGGAATTTGGGCTGCCAGTATAAAGTTTGTGGTAGAGTTGTTGTAGAGTAGTAAAGAGTTCTGGATATAATATACGTCTCGTGGCGTTCCCTTTCATACCTTTTACCATCGAGCTACGCTGCGCCCCCCCAAGCAAGGCAGTTCGGGAGACCAGGGGACCATTCAACCTTTTTATCCCCTGGTCTACCTATTACGATATTGAAATGGATCACACGCAATTTCCGGGGAAATTGTTTGTGTCCTTTGTACCGAGTGTTTTGTGTTTTGGATTGCGGCGAGTGATGCCTCATGGCCGGCTTTTCAAGGCCGGAGCTAAGTTCGGCCGGCTTCAGCTTTGACTCTGGGCAGTCGGCTACGCGTTGTGGAGTATAGGCATTCGCCGAGGTCCGATGCCCTAAGCACTCGGAGATAGGCCAGCTTAGTTGTTGTGTGATGCGCATTTCCGTAGTCATAAGGTTCGTGTGCATATCTGTATTTTGTTAGTTCTCGGAGAGGGAATAAAAGTGTGATCCCTATCGGAGACGTGCTGTTGATTATTTCCCCCTGATTAGAGCTTCGCTGCGCCCCCGAGTCAGACAAGCTCAGGGTTAGGGATCTTGCACCCATTTTACCATCCCGGGTCTATTACAATATTACCCGTCATGTGGTAGGTTATTTCTGACTAAAAATCTTACCCGGTCAGTGGAAAAACCTCAAATTGGCTCCAACCACAATGACGGTGGCAAGGAAATCGTAGCGTGTCCTCGCAGCTGTGGCGGTCAAGTTGCAGCAGATCTTGGCAGCCTCGGTGACGCGGGGATAGTACTCGTTCCAGAATTCGAAGGATTTGTAGTTGAGGAGGCTGCCGTCGTTCATGTCGAAGTTTCGATCCAGGAGGATGACTGCCGGGTTCTCGGCGGTGAACTTGTCCCACTTGATGTTTAGCGAGCTTTGGATGGGGTTCGAGGTGCGGAGGAAACTGGTCCACATGGCCATGATCACGTCGGCCGTCCGCTTGTCGGCTGCGTTCCAGACGGTCGCCGAGGGTAGTGACGACCAGTACGGCATGCCCCAGACGAATATAAGCTCGAACATGTGCGGCACCTCCAGCCAGTCCGGCAGGTCCATTATCCCGTTTGTTTTTAGCTTGTAGTCAAACCTGGCAACAGAAATGGTCCAGTTATTAATGTGACGAGAAAATGGATGCATAGGAGCAGGTTACCGATTTGGGGACGTATCAGCAGGCCCGCCACATCCCATCTCGGGCCCTGGTACCAGTTTTAAGGTCCGGGGCTCAAGCACGAAGGGGAGGGGGGTCCGAGGGGCATCCTCCGAGAAATTTTAGAATTTATACGACTAATCGGACGCATTTTGAAGCTTCCATAAAGAGTTTTTCCATCAATTTCTGCGGAATAATTATGTTTTTTTTTTTTTTCTACATTCAGCACAAAATACTTGCGAATTGTTTGCGCCATATCATCATTGCGCCATAAGAATGTGACGGAAGATTTAAATAGAAATAGCCTCCGTGCACGCTGGGCTTGCCGATTTCCTCTGAAATGTTTGCAGTGGTGAATGCATAGCTGAAGTGCGCTTCAGCTAGAACTGTATTTACAAATGGGTGGTTTTTCTACGAGGATTAAAAATAAACAAGTGGCACGGAATATAATAAAAGAATATGAACTATGCAAAACGATAATGCGGGTATCGGAACTTGGCTGTTTTGAAAACGCCTTCAAATGCGGCGTGATACCTCACGCATTCCGGAGAGTTCAAATAGTTGTATCATTGCGCCGAAGTATCGGCGCAATGATACAACGCGCAATGTATAGTTGTATCAGGCGCGTTCGAAGTTCGATGGGGAGACGTCACGGAAGAGATCGACGGCGAATGACTGAAAAAGTACCACCCTCGGGCAAGCGGAAGCGGAACCCCATAAGGGGAGGATCCGCCAGGCGATCCAATTGGATACAATCTAAGACCAAGAAACATTTTGCCTCCGTGTAAATCACCGGGTCGGCGCATTTACAGCGTGGCGCAAATTCCGGAAAACTGTATTGATGCTCTCTCTCCAATTTGGCTTCAGCACGGTCATCGGCCGACCATCGCCGGCGAGCCGTAGGAGTTCGGATGACGTCATACCAAGTCAGCTGAGACCGCGGGGCCGACCGAGCGCACGGTATTACCAACCTCAAGTCATGTTGGCTAAAGGAAAAAAAAAACAAACAACAAACTCAAAGTTTGGCAAAACATAAACTCCCAGGGTCAAAGAAAAATCCGATATAAAAACGCTGCGACCGAAACGATGAAGCACCTTCACCAACTGGCAGACCTGCAACATCTCCAAGACCGCCTACCAACGCTCACCAAGGAAAATGTCCAGTTCTTCAGAAAGTCTTCCCAGCCTAGAGTCGATCGAGGTCGTAGAAGCACCAAGCACCGAGGCATCCGACTTCTCGTCGACGGAAGAAGAAGGCAGCGAGTCTAGTGTATCTACCTAGTTATAGCGCTCTGTACTTTCCGATTGTACCGATCACCATAGATTATAGCAGCTCTACCATTTTGAGTTACGTGTTACGGATCATTTTATCCTCCCCACAACATCACAATTAAAAATGAGACAATTTAAATGGAGATAGCCTCCATGCACGCTGGGCTTGTCGATTTCCGTTAACATTTTTGTAGTCATGAATGCGCTTAAGTGCGCTTCAGCTAGAATTGTATTTAGCAAATGGGTGGTTTTTATAGAAGGATTATAATTAAACAAGTGGTTAGAAATGGAAACAAAATAATATGAACTATGCAAAACGATTGTTCCGATAACGGAACTTGGCTGTTTTGAAAACGTCTTCAAATGCGGCGTGATACCTCACGCATTCCGGAGAGTTCAAATGGTTGTATCATTGCGCCTTAGAAATACGACGGAAGATTACAATTGAAATAGCCTCCATGCACGCTGGGATTGTCGATTTCCTCTGAAATTTTTGCAGTGGTGAATGCATAGCTGAAGTTCGCTTCAGCTAGATTTGTATTTACGAATGGGTGGTTTTTCTACGAGGATTAAAAATAAACAAGTGGCACGGAATTTGGAAGGAATTGGCAAGTGTTCACAAAAGAATATGAACTATGCAAAACGATAATCCGGGTATCGGAACTTGACTGATTTGAAAACGCCTTCAAATGCGGCGTGATACCTCACGCATTCCGGAGAGTTCAAATAGTTGTATCATTGCGCCTTAGAAATACGACGGAAGATTACAATTGAAATAGCCTCCATGCACGCTCGGCTTGTCGATTTCCTCTGAAATTTTTGCAGTGGTGAATGCATAGCTGAAGTGCGCTTTAGCTAGAATTGTATTTACAAATGGATGGTTTTTCTACGAGGATTAAAAATAAACAAGTGGCACGGAATATAACAAAAGAATATGAACTATGCAAAACGATAATGCGGGTATCGGAACTTGGCTGTTTTGAAAACGCCTTCAAATGCGGCGTGATACCTCACGCATTCCGGAGAGTTCAAATAGTTGTATCGTTGTGCCGTATGAATGTGACGGAAGATTTAAATGGAAATAGCCTTCATCAACCAGAGTTTGCTTCTGTTTGAAAAGGGATCCCCTCCCTTATAGATGGAGTTCGCTACCAATTGAAAAACGGTCTCTTCTCAGAAGGGTGCTGCAACTTGAGTGTTGCAAAACTTCGAACTTTTCCAATGTTGCCAAAAAATATGGAAGAGTTACATTACCGGTTAACCGAATCTCGGGGAAAAGGATAGACAAAAACTACGATTGGTGAGAAATTTTTGTTCGAGTTTCTATCCTGTTCTCTAAATTTAGACGCCTTAATTCAAGCAGTTATTATTTTTGTATATGCTACATTTAAATGTGCCCCGCCCTAGTTTCTTAAGGTGCTTACATTTTTATCAAACAGACATGTTTTGACATCTTCGTTTGCTAAATAAAAAGTTGGAACCTACTCAAAAAAAAAATAAATAAATAAATAAATAAATAAAATAAACTAGGAATCCAAAGAATCCCTCATCCTCTATTTCCAACCGGATCCATCTCGACCCTTCGTCAAAATCGTGAATACCGTAAATCCACCTGAAGGCTTTAATAAATCGGCATAGTGTACTCGAAGATACATTTTTTGTCCACACTTATGTTCCACGACCATTCTTTCATCTACATTTTTATTTATTAAGTATGTAATTTTACATGAACATTACCTGTAAACATAAGTGGGACCATGAGGGCACATGAAATAGGCCTGCCGAAAAGCTCCTGCTCCATATTTTCTCTCGGCACTTAGCGTAAGGTACTGTTGGAGGCGGACGGTGTCGTCGACGATAGGTGGGTGGGGGGAATAGTAGAAGGAGATGGAGTCGACAAGGAGCTGCGTGTTGACAGTGCAATTGCCGGAGTAGTCCTCATCCATTTTTTCTTCTTCCTCCTCCATGAGTTCGATCTCCGTTTCCTGGGCGAACTTCATTATATTAGCTTCATACTGCTCCTGGGTAATGCGGTTCTCGGTCGAGTCGAAGAACTCCCAAGCGTCCTCCATTTTAACGTAGCCGGTCAGAAAGGGCACCTTAGCAAAGCGCCCGCTTTGGAAGGAGTCAACTGGAAGCTCAGCCAGGAAGAATCGTCCCGACTCATTCACGAAAGGCTGGTCCAGGATCGGACCCCAGGCGTCCACGTTGTCTACCTTTTCCATCAGGAATCTGCAACGAAACAGATTGCTACAGAGTTGAGTAGTAACTTTGGTGTAGGAATGTGCTATATGACTTAAGGATGTGAGCTCGCTACGCCCCCCCCCCCCCCCCCCNGCAAGTCATCTCGCCGAGACTGTGGATCAACACCCTCTAACCCTTGGTCTGCTTACATTACTACGGATGGACATATTCTTACACAGGTGGAAAGCATTTTTGTAGCCAATAGCCAGTTTCATGAATAAAAGGTTGCATGCAAGTCTTGAAAAAATTTCTTAACGTTCATTTAAAATTAATCCTGGTTTCAATTATTAATACATGTAAACGATACAGATGTAACAATATAATTTGGAGTAGTTATGAAATGGATCACACGCAATTTCCGGGGAAATTGTGTAAGTCCTTTGTACCGAGTGTTTTGTGTTTTGGATTGCGACGAGTGATGCCTCATGGCCGGCTTTTCAAGGCCGGAGCTAAGTTCGGCCGGCTTCAGCTTTGACTCTGGGCAGTCGGCCACGCGTTGTGGAGTATAGGCATTCGCCGAGGTCCGATGCCCTAAGCACTCGGAGATAGGCCAGCTTAGTTGTTGTGTGATGAGCATTTCCGTAGTCATAAGGTTCGTGTGCACATCTGTATTTTGTTAGTTCGCGTAGAGGGAATAAAAGTGTGATCCCTATCGGAGACGTGCTGTTGATTATTTCCCCCTGAATAGAGCTTCGCTGCGCCCCTAAGTCAGACAAGCTCAGGGTTAGGAATCTTGCACCCATTTTACCATCTTGGGTCCATTACAGTTATGTATTGTTAAAATAAAAATGTTAAATAGACCTTGTGTCAATTTGTTGCAGGCAACTACGGAGATCTGAGGTGGGCGTGCGGTGGCATCCGAGCTCGACAGCGAGGCTGTCGATGAGGTTGGCCTGGACCTTTTTCCTCTGCAGAGCGTGCGGAGCAAGGGCGCTGCCAGACATTGCGATGGCATGCGAGAACTTCCCTGCGGAAAGCGGTGACACAAGGTGCAGTCCAACGCTGATGCCGCCGGCTCCATGGCCCGCCAGCAGGACTTTGGAGGGCGCGCCCCCGAAGAGCTGGATGTTCCTCTGGACCCAATCCAGGGCCGCTACCTGATCCAGCAGGCCGTTGTTCCCTGGAATTTCGTTATCCAGAGTCGTTAGGAACCCGAAGATCCCCAGTCGAAAACCGAGCGTCACAACGATCACCTGGCAACAGAAAAGGCTTGCATGAGAACCAGATTTTATCTCATCGCTGTTCACGGATTTTGCCCTCTATTTCCTCACCCCTTTATTCGTTATATCCTGTTCGTGGTGTAATATTGCGGTGGGTCGGCTACGCCGTCCACACCACACAAAAAAAAAAAAAATTAAAATTATTAGCCAATTTCCTGCTCTATTATGCCGGCCACGGACAACCACCCCCAGCCAATGTCTACTGCCCAGCATGCCTCAGACGCTTAATGGACCGGCTGGACCCGCAGTGACATGTCGCACATCAATAACAACAGTATAATATGATATGCATAATATTCTCTTTACTAAGCTAGACAAGCCGCTGTATTACTCATCGGATACATACACAGTCTCCATAAAATACGATCTGGACCTTCTGATGCAGCAGGATCAAGTCATGGAGGCGAATTTCGGTGATTTTAAGACGTCTTTGGACAAACAAAGCGAGAATGATACAGAGGGCTAGTCTCTGCCATCAGTCCTGATTGAACTACACATTCCCAAAAAGTAGAGATGGCTCCTGTCACCTTAGGAGGATTTGTTACGCTTGACCATGCCGCGGTAAACGGGTCGATTGAGTTTAAGACGGACTGAAAACAACTAAATAAACGCGCCGGGTTATGAGCAAGTCATAAGAAAAAATCGATTCCGATACCCTCCCCCCAATCTAGTTTTTTCCCTCAAGTGTTTTTTCTCAAAGGGTTTTTTTTTTATTTTTTTCTCCTCATTTTTACAGCAAAAATACGGGGAAAATGCCAACAACGCAGTTTATTTTACAATCTGCAGACGTCTCATCAGTGACTGACAAGAGTGAGAAACGCTGCCGGTCTTCGAATACCAAACATGAAAGTGGTGATACACTACTTCTTTATACTGTCATCTGTTGCGGCATTTTTGTTAAACCCTCTGGAAGAAATTCCGAACTCTTCACATGTAAATATCAATACAATAACTGATGATAATTAATTTATTTATTTCATTTAATTTCGGTTCTTACATTAATTCATAATACCTCATACCTATTAAGTTTATCAGTAAAAGTTTCATTTCAAGCTCATTTTAAATTCCAACTTTTTTACATATTTTGTTATTTCATAATTCATATTAATTTTCAAAAATTTCCTTCTGGTATGAAATTTTTCCCACCATTTTGCAAGAATGTTATTAGATTGAAGAAGTGTTTTTGGCGTAGGATACCTCCTTCTTTTTGAGGACAATACTCTTTACTTTTTTTTTTACCAATTTTAATGTAATAAAGCTCTCGCTTGCGTGTTCGCGTCATCGGCAACTGCATGATCAGGCAAGGGTCCGATAACTTGTTGCGCCGCTCCTGAGTTTCGCCCCCCCCCCTTTCTCTAATCTATTTTGATCTTTCGTCGAGTACCGATTTGTACGGTTCGCACCATGTTGAAAAAGGAAAACACAACACTAATTGTACCGTACTAGTCCGGTTTTTACATTTTTTGCGGTGGGATCACCTTCCTTGATCAAGTGCTCTAACCCTGCGATTATCCGTCGATGCCTTCGGGTCAATAGCGGCGCCTAGCAGAGGGAGCCTTAGCCCTTCTTTTAGCCCCCGTGTCTAACCAACACATGACGCTACAATCAAAGAGTATTTATGAAAAATCTCAATTGTCAGCGTTGGAGGAACTGAGGAATCGAAAGATTAGGGAGATTTTACATATGAAATTTAGTGACCCAGATTTGTCCGATCTCTGCAAGTGTTAAGTGTCTGCGCTTCGTTTTCTTTTTTTCTTCGATCCTGATGGAACCCATGTCTGAATTATATCTCAGGGTAACGAGAACGGACGAGGACTGGTCTACGTACCCTGAGTATAAGGGGCGTTCGAATAAAGACCATTTTTTTTCCTGCGCCCAGCCCCAAACCCAGTGCGACCCTCGCCTTGTCGAGAAACCCCCCCCCCTTATTTGCTAGTCGTTGAGTTGTTGAGTTTAGAGTGTTGAGTTGTTGAGTTTGTTGTTTTAGTAGCGAATAAAATAATCTATTTTGGTCATCTATTTGTCTGTTGGTCTGGTCATCTATTCTGCATCGTCGATCCCTATAGGTGGTGAGGTCCCTTCAATTATTTCGAGTCGTCAGAACTCTAAATCTGACTGGTGGAGGCAACAAGATCACCCCAAGGAGAGTGGTAGTTGTGAGTAGAGTGCCCTTTTGGCTCTACCCCCAGCGACGGTTATAGAATAAATCAGCTTGGCAGTCAAATATCCCGCCCACCGTCATTGGCTACTGACCCCAACCCGCTAGAGTATTAGGTTATAAAGACAGAGTATACGCCCAGTTTTGATTGAATCCATACCTTCTGCTTCACTGCGAGAGCGGAACCATCCCAAAAGTTAGCTGCGCCGACTCTGAAGTCACCTGGGTGTAGCCATACAATTACAGGCCATGGATCCGTGACTTTTCCTGAAACAAAGTTCGAAAAATTGGTCTTAAAACAAGAGGAATGGCAAGATTTATTATACTGAAGCTTCGAGGCTTTTTAAGCTTTTAGAACATTTTGTTCAGGAGGAAAAGTTTGAAAGAATCCGAAAACCAAGCTCTGGTGACATAGATAGTAGCAAAATACATACATAAAGTCGCTTTTATAGCGCCGCCTCGCGCTCTGCGACGCCCAATCGCCATTGCCCCCTATCCTCCCAGAGATCATCAGGCAATGCAAAATGAAGAGATAAAAAACGTAGCAAAATGAAGAGATAAAAAACGTTCTTCATCGTGCTTGTTTTGAACCGCTTGCAAAAGTTCCGGGACATGACTGCGGTCGCAGAAAAGCCGCTCATTTTGCGCGCTGTTCAAAAGAACCACGTGGGTAGTGGAACCATAGTAGTGGATTCGCCCCCGACGAAGAGTCACTAGGAAACCTTCAATGGCGTCCGCTGTGGTGTGTTGATTCTCTGCCTGACGAGAGGATATTAAGACCACTTACAAAGGAACTAAAAGACTAATTAAGAGCACGAGGGTTTCTGAATGTGCCTAGGCGCGTTCAGCTTCTGCGAACAAGGTAAGGTTACCCATTTATGTAATTCAAATGACGTCATGCCGTTTGGATTTCACCGTGCATTGCCGTTACTTCCGCCGAGTTTTATAGATACTGTCCTTCGTTAACACCGCTGCCAAGTAGCATGAGCAACTTTACTGTGACTATGGTGATCAGGGAAATCCACTCGGGTGTTTCCGTGGCGTTTTAGCCCAGAGTGAGAGGTGGATTTCGCGTCGTCTTGTCCGTTAGAAAACACACTTTTTTAGGTGGTATATGTTTCCCAGACCTGGAGTCGTAGCTGCCCAATAAAAAAAGAATGAAAAATCTTTAAGAGATGAGCGCGAGGAGATGTGCGAGGGTCATGCACCGTCAGTTGTGCTCAGAATCTCAGGGGGGGGGGGTCTGATACTATTTTCAATTCTAGGGGAGGCAGGCCCCCTGCCTCCCCTAGCCAAACCCGACCTATTTCCCTAACGAAACTCTCGTTTTGTCTGAGAATTTGGCAACGTTGGGATGAGCTTTGACTTGGGGCGAGAAATGCTGATTTTGAGGCGAAGGGCGTATGCACACTCGAGCGTTTCGATGCCGGGCCTCTGGTTTCCACCGCTTGGGCTTATCAGTTTTCGTTGTGTCGTTGGCAAAGCGTAGGACAACTTATCCGCCGAGATAAAAAAAATCACGCAGAAGTCCTCCTCTGTTTCCTAGGTTAATGCTCTAGTTGGGCGACTTCTTTTTATGTAAGGGATCCCCTCGGGCATCACATATCGACTACATGGTAGAGGCGCTGGGTACATGCCATACACACAGGATGAAACCCACCAGGGGTTGCACGTCACCAATAGTCGACATCTCTTTTTTGATCAATCTCAATCCAATCACTGTGGGCATTGTCCGTCTCGATTTGAGCCGTACCGACAGCCAGCAGCATCGCCATCCAATGCAACAACGAAATGATCAAAACCTGTACGTACCACTCCACTGGGAACAACCCCTAGCGAGATTTCAACTGCCACCAGTGTCACAGTTCAGCTACGAGGTTACTTTCAATTATGGGAGATAACTCCAATTCCTATTTTTAATAAAAGTTAATAAAAGTTTGCGATCTTTTGTTCAATTAGATGTAGGTGATTTCCTGCTGGTAGCCTCGGATTTTAAATTTTATACTGTCCTTGATTATCAGGCGGTGAAATCTTGTAAAAAAATCCGTGAATATTCGGCACGTTCTGCTGAGTCTCCATTAAGTTCAAGTTCCATTAATGCATGTGAATTTTCTTTGTTTAGTTCCAGGAACTTTAGCTGCTGCCGGAAGAAGGTATTGCTGCGGCAGGCGAGTTTCTTCGCAAGAATTAATAGCGAATGGGGTTTTTCAGTGGACAGGCCGACAAAAGTGGGAATTAAGTGTGGCGCGGGTTTCGGAAATTAACAGGGGACGGAGTGCTGCGCGGTGTTTAGGAGTGCACCGTGAGTTCCAGTGAGCTCTTGCTACTCGGAGGATCAAACTTTACTCGAGAAATGGGTGGAATATGGAACGACTCATTGATTCCCTCATTTGACGGTAGTGAATTGATATGTCGCAGGGAAAAAAAGCGCTGCGGAAAGAGGAGGAGAGAAGAACGTTAGCCTCAAGTATTCAGGACTACGCGAAACAAGTTCAAGGGGATTTACAGCTTAACGGTTTTCTTGATCGCTTGTCTGATACCCGACGATCAGGTCTTCTGATTTCCGCTCTAATTCACCTGAACAGCTTCACAGTAATCATGGCTATAGCCAGTAGTCTCCGAGGTGTCACCTAAGCTGCTCCTCACTGCGCCAAGCCCCAAACCCAGTGCGACCCTCGCCTTGTCGAGAAACCTCCCCCCCCCCTTTGTTGAGTAGTCGTTGAGTTGTTAAGTAGTCGTTGAGTTATTGAGTAGTCGTTGAGTTATTGAGTTTGTTATTTTAGGATCGAATAAAAGCATCTATTTTGATCATCTATTTGTCTGTTGCACTGTTGGTAAAATCTCTTCAACTAATTCGAGTCCTCAGAGCTCTAAATCTGACTGGTGGAGGCACAAGATCGTCCCAAAGAAGAGTGGCAGTTGAGAGTAGAGTGCCCTTTTGGCCCTGCCCCCAGCGACCGTTATAAGTGTAGCCCGTAGTAGTAGTAATGATTTTATTCGATTAAAAAGGGCTACATCCGCGACTATTGGTAGTCCGCCTGCAAGGTGATGCAAACGAATATCTTGTTGAGCGGACATTTTTGGTAGTGGTGGACGGCGTCGAGTTTCGACCCCCTTCCTTCCTCCCCAAGAGAACAGGGAATGAGGGGATTCACTTGTATGAAAATAAATATAATCATATTTTATTTAAAATAAAATCATATTTTCCTCCCTTAATGGCATTAATACTATCTTCCCCTAACCTGAGCGTGTATTTGAGAATGCATAAAACGAACATTCTTGGGCAATGTTGCAACTGCCATTAACGATTCAGTGCATACTACCTGTGTTAGCGAGTCATGTCGTGAACCTCCGAGCCGATGTCCCTTCCCCTCTCACAACCATTTGACCCCTCTTCTCCATCAGGGCAACGTGTGGATATGAGTTATTCAATATTATTCTTATTTGTATTCCTATTTTGCATGCATACAAAGCACTCCATGCAGTGAGTCTTACGTTTTGCAGCAATGCAGTTTTTTTCTCCTCAACATTCCTAGCGGTTCTAACCCTGAAAAAGGCTCGCTGTCAAATTATTTGCGATGCGAAAAACAAAGTTTCAAAGTTGGAACAACGGAATGCAACCATGGAAGCTCAAGTCCAACAAATGTCAATAATCCAGGATCAAATGCGTGCCATGATCTCGGAATTACGATCAAGAAATGCAGGCACTGATTCAGGGGATCATTTTTGGGCGTAAATTGGTCCGATTTTGGATTTCATGGGGTCGATTTCACGTGAAATTTTCCGTACTTTTCATTCTAATGAAGTCAAATTTCTGCGGCCTGCAAAAATTTGATGGTAGATGATGGAACTGTGTGGCTCATCTTTCATCTGATCCCCACACAACCGTGCTTATTTCATGCTTATTTCAATCAACACGCTGTTTTAATTAATTTTACTCATCAATCTAGACAACTCTCGACCGCCATCTTGGTCATCATTTTGATCGGAATTTGACGGAAATTTGAGCGCATAACCAGGCCAATAGAAATAAAAATTCAGCTTGTGCGAGCAGCACCCAGTGAAAATTGTTGAGGAAGAACATGTTAGCACGAATGGCATGGTCGTCAATATTTTAATATTGAGTACCAAGACTTAATGTAAAATTCTCAAAGTTTCCGCAACAGTATGGACGCAGCAATTATACTTGTTATTGCATGAGATTAGATGATCAACTTTAAAGGTTTTTACAAGGTCAGTGACGGCGCGAAACTCAATCAATGTGAGCAAAGCGCAATCAACGAATTCTTTTCGCGATTATTGCTCGACTTGCAAATCCTTGTGGCATGCTAAAACTCGATTAAATCAAGTGCATGAGACTGTATAAATTCTTGCGCTAATCAAATGCTCCGTGAATAGATTAGACAGCTCAGAGCAGAACAACGTAAGTGGATATCAAGACGATAGAAACAGCGTTTTCACAAAAATGAGGATAAGAGGTGGATGGTAGGTTGGGCGAAGGAGGGAGGCAACGCAGGGTGAGCTCAATTCTTCACGGAAAATCACCTTTGTATTTGACCTTCCTCACGTTAAGTTGCATTCCAAATGTTATGCAATACTTTCGTCAACAGACAACTTTCAACTTTTTGTTTGCGAACGCTGGTGATGTGGACCAACAATGTAGTGGTTACCGATCCGTGCCGTACTTCTTTCTGACTTACTTTTTACGAGTGAGTTGATCTTCCATTCATTGAATGAAACAGTATTCATTGAATTTTCGACATAAGTTTTAATTTATTGTGTCCCGATAGGAAACCCAAAATTTGATCGCCAAGCACACGTTTCAGGAGAGAAAAAGTGGAACAATTCGCTCAGAATTTAAGAAAATGAAGAGTAATACAATCCTTAGTAGCAGAACAAATTTTTGTTTTTCTAAAAAGAATATGTCTGTTATTTTTTTATTTATTATTTTATTTTTTTTTAGATAGTGCACAAGGATAGTTGTTTTGAATATAGAGTTTTTTTTAGTAATGGAAAAGAAAGAAAAGAAAGCTTGTTCTTCTAGAAAAGGAGAAATATTTTTATGTGTTTTATTATGTGTTCTAATGTGTATGTGTATTTATTCGTTATATGTAGATGTTCGAGAGATGAGCGGAGCAGAAACGCTTGAGTTGGTGAACTGGAATTCCCTGGTAAAAATTGGCAGTAGAATCTGTGGTCCAAAATACCATAGACCTACAGCCGGCTGTAAGATTTCCAATAGCTTCTATAGCCGGCTACACAATTTCTTATCGCTTTTTATAGCCGATGGCGACCAAGCAACAGCCAGGCGATAAAGTGTATGCTAAACGTTACTAATTACGGATGCTAGGACTAAGTGAGTTTTTGGACTACTGCTCTCTTTTAGGGCCGTAGTAACTTGGTTTATTTTGCGAGGAAAGCTCCGTATGTTTTGATGAATGCCTGTCATTCCTAATATATTAGAGCACCTTCAGTTTCGTACGATACTGTGCAATACCTCTGATGTGAAATAGTCGCTTCAAGCGCCGTGGCACGCTGCGGCGCCTACAAACCTAACAGGGATACTTCACGCGTTGCGCAATGCGTGAAGTATCCCTGTTAGGTTTGTAGGCGCCAGTGCGTCGCCTCTCCGCTTTGTGTTAGGCTCTAATATTTAATCTGGCGGAGCCATCGTTATTCAACTCACGATTTTGAAATGTTTGCACATCCTGTATGGATTATTCTCATTTTAATTGATGAAAACAAATATGTATTAAAGGAAAATATAATGTGTGTTTTGTAAATATTAAGGTGATTCCGTATAAACTTAATGATTTCAAAAGCACACGAATTTCTACACAATTTCTTATAGCCTTTTATCGCCAATGGCGAAGAAGCAACAGCCAGGCGATAAAGTGTAAAGCCCGGCGATAGGAACTATAGCCCGGCTGCATAATTTTTTATCGCTTCGTATAGCCCGGCCGTATGATTTTCTCCGCATTCTACAGCCAGCTATATGATTTTCTGTAGCCTTCTCCAGCCGGTTATAAGAATTTCTATGGTATTTTGAAACGCAGCTCTTATCGCAAATTTTTACCAGGGTTGCAAGCTCAACACCGTGACAACATGGCCTCACCCTACGGATTGTTCGACAGTTGACAATCCCCGCTTCTATCTTGGAGCCATCTTTGATGCCAAGCAGTGGTTTTGAGCAGGAACAACCCGTGTCTTTTCTTGTCTGGCCCAGGATTCCGAGGACATCCCTTTTTGGTTAGCTGTAGTGTCCATCGTCTCCGTCCTGGCTGCAGTTTGCACCCGCCTCGTAGAACACTCAGGCTACGACCACGCCGCTGCGAGCTTTACTTCCAGGACTCTTCTCAGCAGTACCACCCATGGTAACCTGTACTTGCTGACTTCTCTAATCCAATCCGTCGAGGAAGTCATCCCAACTGCTGAACACCTTGGACCACTCAGCATATCGCTGCATCCCTTGCGCAGTGCACCGTCCTTTGTTTCGTCACCAAGAAAATCTACCAACCACACGTATCCTCGCCTGCTCAGCCCGCACTCAAGTCACATCCCATTGAGCCTCAAGACCGCGGTTCTTCAGTTCTTCGACTCCAGTCGCCAAGCTCCGAACTCAACCTCAACTTTTTATTGTTATGTACAAATTGTTTAAAAGAAAGGAATTATGTTTTTTAAAAAAAGAGAGAGAGAGAGAGAGAATATTTATATAACTAATAATAATTACTTGGTGGTAGGTGAATGGAACGTTAAGTCGGGTCGACTTTTTTTCTTAGAGAGGAGCGTGTCATGAGAGGAGAGTTCAAGGTATTTGCAACGGCTGTATATATTAGCCGATGACGTCGGATTGCTAGAGTGTCATCGACTGGGCAATGTTTACATTGCTCAGGTGACGTCCTCGAGTAGTCTGACTTTCCGGACAATATATAAGCAGGGGCAAAGCACCGAGAGGAGAGACCGTCCAACTGGCTAGATCGCTCCTCAAGTCAGTTGGATCCAGCGATCCGTCGCTGTTGATGTTCCTGTGATCCCGCGATATTCGCAGTGCAGGCCTTTCCCTTAAAGCGTTCCATGAGCTTACCGCCAAGAGACACAGCCACAACCGAAACGACTACATCATTCCATAACATCCCCGGTAAAAATTGGCAGTGGGATCTGTGTTCCAAAATACCATAGACCTACAGCCGGCTGTAAGATTTCCAATGGCTTCTATAGCCGGCTACACAATTTCTTATAGTCTTTCATAGCCGCTGGCGATTAAGCAACAGCCTGGCGATAAAGTGTATGCTAAACGTTACTAATTACGGATGCTAGGACTTAGTGAGTTTTTGGACTACCGGTCTCTTTTTGGATCTCGTAGTCTCTTGATTTATTTTGCGAGAAAAGCCCCGTACTTTCGAAGGATGCCTGCCATTCTTGATATGTTGGAGCTCCTTCAATTTCGTATGATACTGTGCCATACTTCTGGTGTGAAATAGTTGCTTCAAGCGCCGTGGTACGCTGCGGCGCGGCGGGCGGGCAGCCAGCACGAAATCGCGCATTGGCGCCTACAAACCTAATAGGGATACTTCACGCATTGCGCAATGCGTGAAGTATCCCTGGTAGGTTTGTAGGCGCCGGTGCGCCGCCGCTTCGTTTTGTGTTAGGCTCTAATATTTAATCTCGTGGAGGCAGCGTTTTTCAACTCATGGCTTTGAAATGTTTGCACACTCTGTATGGATTATTCTTATTATAATTGATGAAAAAAATATGTAGTAAAGGGAAATATAATGTGCGTTTTGTAAATATTAAGGTGATTCCGTATAAACTTAATGATTTCAAAAGCACACGAATTTCTACACAATTTCTTATAGCCTTTTATAGCCGATGGCGAAGAAGCAACAGCCACCCGATAAAGTGTGAAGCCCGGCGATAGGAACTATAAAAAAAAAGGTCTCTATGTGATGGGCTCGGTAGGGTCAGTTCATCAGTGACTGGACTCATGGATGATGAGGATAAATTAGCAGTTCAATCTACGTTGGAGGACCTTCAAGGCAAAGTAAAAATATTAAATTTCAGCAATAAATATTGAAGTTTCAGCAAAAACAATTATTATTAAAAATATTTTAGAGGATAATGTAAATAACACTAAAATTTTGGGATCTTTGGCGAGAGAAATATGTACAAATAATGGAATATTACAAGATATTGAAAATTGAGTGTATACGGAGGGTAAGTTGCAAGAACTTGGGTTCTGGGTGAGTAAAATACGATTCGAGAGAAACCGAGTAAGGATTGGTCTAGAAATGGCATTGAAAAATAAGTTAACACCTGACTTATTAAGCCCTAGAAGCTATCATTCAGTTTTATTAAGTGTACAACAAGCAATTTTGCCTCAGTACCAGTTAGTGTTTGCGCCCAGCATGAGTACGTTACAAAATTTTTATGAAATGGGCCAGGTCAAATTGAAGGTAATTGACATGGTTTTAGTGGCCAGTATAAATATCCCATTAGTAAAAGTTGGCACATCATGTACGTTATTAAAATTAAATGCGGTTCCTCTTTTCCACCCCAAAATTCGGCATTTTGTGCAGTTCTTAGTGGAGGACTATTTGATTATCTCATCGGATTTTAAATATTACATGACTTTAAAGGAACAAGAAATGAAAGATCGTCAGCATATTAAAAATACCCTACCCCGTTTCACAGTGCTTGGTTATCAAAATATTGTTGTGGGAACGCTTAAGTCTTTACAGGCTTAAGTAGGAGAGGGGGGACCTGGCTGAGAATGTGCCGCAGTTCACGGCGCAGTCTGGCGACCGAGCTATGCTCAGCGCGCTTCTTTCAACTTTATCCGAAAGGCGAAGGAGTAGGCCATGGGTTTCTCCACAAATTCATTTATATGGCCTTTCGACGTTGGTCCTTTTTCTGGCCTTGTTGGGAGTGTTAGTGGGGTGGCGGCTGCTTCGGGCCTCCGTGGCTTCGATAGCGAGTCCCATTCAAGCGAGGCGATCCAACGCCTGAGGTCAAGTGAGAGCGGCGTTCATAATTTTGTTTTACTATCGGTTTTTTTTCGATTTTTTACCGTCTTAAAAAATCGGACAGTTTTTGCCGCCTGTTTTGTCTGATACAAAATGGTGGTGGTGGATGGCGTCGAGTGAATCGATCCCCCCCACCCTTTTATGGGGTGGTTAGATGTAGCAAATATTTTAGAGTATAACAGGATTAATTTCACCAGTTGGAAAAAATTGTTCAGCTCTCGATTTTTAGTTGTTTTTAGTCAACATCCGCTGGGTTCAAAGAGATCGTTTGATTACATAATTTTCATAATTTAAAGTTTTTTTTTTTTTGCTTGTTAAATAGTTTTTTTTGCCTATCCCACGGGTTCATGGTTTTTTTTTTTTGTTTTTTTTTTTGTAATTCTCATTATTTGCCGGCTTCGGAGAGGAAATTAGATCGAGGTTATAATGTTGAAATCAAATTATTCCACCCTCGCTCATTAATAGTTTACTGAAGTTTCATGCTCACAAAATTAAATAGTATTATTAAATATAATTATATTATTATTAAATATATTGTTTTTTTTTGTACATTTAATTTTGTCAGTTTCTCTTTTGATTTTTTTTTTTGTGTAGTAATTTTTTGGATTTATCTAGAACTTTTTTGGCAGCACTGAGTCTGATTGTGTTTTACGTTAATGGGGTTTTTTCCCCTTAAATGTACGTTTGTTGTATGTTTGTATGTATGTTTGTTTTTTTTTCCATGTTGCCTGGCGGATTTTGTTCTGACGGCTTGACCATCCCTGAGACGCAGCGTTGAGGTAGCAGCACTCGGGGGAGTCCAGAGGAGGACGTGCTCGATCCTTCCACCGTCGCGTTACCGGTCTCTATACGCTCTGTGCCGGCCGACCAGTGTCCCATGACGGATGTCTATGTCTCATTCCTGGATGTCTCCTTCCTGGATATCTAAAGGCAGGTCTCATACCCTGCGTCCAGGCAACGACCACTCACGGACATCGTCGGACACTTCTGACCTTGCACCATTCACCAAGGCAACGGGTGTTGACGAATTGCGGAGCAGCGCATCACCATCGTCATGCAACCGGTGATTTGCGAGGGTTGGTGGGGCATCTTGGCACCTTGGTACCGCTAACCTACGCTTGGCGCCATCTCCCGGTATGGAACGTGACTACCTATGGAACCTACGCTTGGCACCATCTCCAAATGGAACGTGACTACCTATGGTAACCTACCCTTGGCACCACCTTCCGGTATGGATCGCATCTACCTCTGGGTAGCTCACTCTTGGAAACATCAGGGCGGGGGACGTAGCTCGGACGAGCCACTCGCTTCAGTCACTGCATTCACATGATGGCGGGGATCGGCACAGCCTCCGGCAGGACTCTCGGACGATGCAAGCAGGCGGCTACACGAGGATGGGGCAGCTGGATGGTCAATCTCGAGGGACAGGAATCGGTCATGGCAGCACTTCAAAAGTTTTTTTTTTAGGAAGTTTTTTTTTTAGGAAGTTTTTTTTGTAAATTAGAAAATTGTAAGAAAAGAAAAAGTGAGAGAAAAGTAGAGAGAGAAAGAGATCTTTTAGGAAGGACTGATTTCGACCAGGTGGTCCTCGGAAAGGTTATACCTGATGTATTTGTTTCTTTCGCTAAAGGGCGTCTCATCTAGACCTGAGTTAAGTTGAGAGAGTGGAGTTGTGTCATTTATTTTGTTTTCGGTAGCGAGAGGGGATGTTGTGGGAACGCTTAAGTCTTTACAGGCTTAAGTTTCCCGCATTCGGCTCCATAGATGAGGCGTGCTTTGCGTCATGGCTTTTCGTGAGAATTCACGGATTTCCATGGCCAGCGATAGAGATAGGTCCGTCGGAAGTTAGCGCTTGTTTATGTCTAAACGTGAAGCTTCAGTGTCGCGGAAGTGCACACGTTTTGACATAAAAAGATTCGGTGATCACATGGGCGAGATCAGTCTCGAGGAAAAGATTCCCAGATTATGATCCGGTCGGCCCCTGTGAGTGTAGCTTGAGAGATTAGAGATATACATATTCATTGTTCATTGTTCGGATATTCATTGTGTTCTTCATTTGTGCACGATCCCCACCACAACAATATCGTCATCCTGCGGAGATTACGAATCGCACCATCGCGCCTTCAATTTTGGAGATGCAACACGGACATCAATCAAACACGAATAGTTGTATCTCTGCGCCGTATGTTGGAATAAACGTCAGCACGAGCGCGGTGCAGCGCTGCACGACGGTTTCAGCGGCTAGCTCTGCCGTACTATCAATAGCGGCACCCAGCAGGGGGAGCCCTACGCTCCTATTTCACCCCCGTGGCTATCCGCGACATCACAAGATGACGCAATAAGAAATGGGAGCTATATCTCGATCAACCTGTTTTTCAAAATAAAAACTCACTCGTCGCATCGCGTTCAAACTGATGTGTAGTTCTATGTTTTCTCAGAAGGAAGAAAACACAGGAATATAAAGAGAGACCGATGTCAGTTCAATGCAAAACCCACGATCTGGTAAGGAAGGGTACGAAGCACATCAGGATTGGATGCGAGAGGTCGAATGGATTTCCTGTGAAGATATTGTTCAGTAAACTTAACATGGTGAACAATTTTTTCCTCCTGACAACTGAAGAGTGGGATGTTTTGGAAATGCACATGGAGGTAATAGGAGATTATTTGGACGATAAACTAACTCCTACGAAAGATGTTCATCTCAGCCTATTGACAGTTATGAAATTCCGTTTGATGTTCCGGACACAAAGTACCCATAAATATGGACGTACTGTAGTGACTACGTCATGCACGGTATGTGACCGATGCTCCTGGTTGTTTACTCTCTCAATCTCTCCTTGTCCTCGACAGACAGAGATGCACAGACAGGGCCATGCATGCTGAGTCCGAGTTTTTGGCCCTGCCTAAACCGTGGGAACGGAAACGTTTCAGCCTCGGTTTAGACCCAGGAAAACTCTGGAAAAATCGAGATTGCCAGTCGCTCTTCGTCCACAGTTACTGTCTAGATCGTGATCCCACTCCCGTCAACGCAAGTGCTACTCGCCTTTCGAAGTCCTAAAATTCTGTTTCGCAAGTTCCCGGACAAGGCCAGGAGCCCATTCCCGCCGCGCCGCGACTGCCTTCCAACCCCCCCCCTTGTTGTTTTCGTTTCGTTAAATTTCGTTGATTAGTTATTTCTGTGAGTCTGCTGTGTGTGTTTGAGCAACGTTGCGTTGTGTCACTCTGTATGTATTCTGTAAAGTTTTGAATAAATCGCGATAAACGTGATTGTTGTTGTTGAATATTTGGATTAAGCACCCGTACCAAAATTGCCGTGCCTGGGTAAGCCTACTTCACCTCTCTCACCCCTTACCACTCCCTATCCCAAAGAGTTCACGGAGCTGGTCGTAGCTCCCCCCCCCCCCCCCAAAAAAAAAGACGACCTGGTGGAACGCCCCCCCCCATTTGTTTCATGTTGTCTTTTCTGGTTTCTAGTCGCCCCTGCGTCGCACTTTGAGCGATTGCAACCGCCCGTTCCAACCTCAAAAATTAGTTACTCTTGAATCTTTGTGGTTAACTGAGCTTTGTGCAAATCCTTCAGAAAGAGATAGAAGAAATTTATAGCAAGTGTAAAACATTCTTGGAAAGCTATATAAACAACGCTAGAACCGAAGCTTCTGGAAAAACGGGCAAACCAGATAGTAAAATGGAATTCGACCATAAAACCGCCAACGCGGTTATTCCAGAATTTAGTGGCGATTCCTCTAAATTACTAGACTTCATCGACTACGTGACTTACTATTGTGGTGGTTTCCAGGATCTTTCAGCGAAAGATTCTGGAGACCCCATCAAACACCCTCCAACCAACCTCGGTGGAAAGCTCCGCTGCGTCGTGGGTGGTATGCTCGGGCGACGAACGGCAAGCCAGAGGCAGGCTGAAAGTGGGTCGCGCGGGCATTACACCTGTGCAAATGCTGAGGATTGCATGATGTGACTTGTCCTTACATCGAATTCAGCGGAAAGAATGCCCGTTCGTGGTCGTCTTCAGTCCGAAAAAGTGACGATTGTTCGGCCAAAATTGCTGACCGATCAATCGTCGAGTTTTCCGGCTAGAGTGCGGCCACGACCCCGGGGAAGCTTTCTGAGGGAGTTGCGTTTTGGACCCGGGTGGAGCAAGGTGTTGATCATTGCTGAAGTCGTGCTGTTTGGCTGTTTTCACCCCCTCGCAACCCCTACATGGTGGAGGCCAAGTGGTCGGCCTGAGTTTAGTTCAGAGGTATCCATTATTTTCTTTCTCTCTGAGTGATTTGATTATAATTTTGATTGGTTGATTTGATTGGATGTGTGAATTTTGGCTGATTTGATTGGTTGGTTGTGTGAATTTGACGGGTCGACGAGTTCGAGGAATGAGTAGACGTTTGGGAGTTGATGGTAGGATTGATGGTTGAGGATACACTGAAAAAAAAGTATGGTGACATTTACTATGAGTCTACTTGATTTTTTACACAGTGATACTATTTAGTGGAAATAACCAGAATTATAGTAGTATTCGCCAGAACTCTGGTGATTCTTACCATAGTATGGTAAATGCCACCATAGAGTCTGGTGTTTATTACCATATTCGTATCACTGTGTCAGAGATGGTAAAATCTACCGGCATATTTTTTTCAGTGTATGATTGATGTTTGTTGAGTTATTTACTATGTGTGATTGGGATTATAAATTTTGATTTTTCTTACGTTATGTTTTATTTATGTGATGTTAGGTTAATTTCTTAAGTTTCTTTGTTGGTTCTTATTTTGATTTGTGAGTGATTTATTTATGATATTTATGTTTATGATTATTATTATGGTTTTAGTTATGATTTATTTATGATATTTTTATGAGTGCGTCGGTTTTGTGAAGTTTTTTTTTTCTCCACCAACTGGGTCATACTCTTCCCTAATAATCTTTATGTGGGGTGGGGCTAACCCGTACTTTAAGATAAAAATCGGGAAGGAGAAGTCCATAAAAGTTCAGCCGAAGGACTTGAATGGTGTGTTGAAGCTTGAGTTCCCGGAGTATTTCTCACGTGGTTCTTCCATCGACTTACTGACCTACGCAAAGTTAGTTCGGAGGATTTCTCCCAAAACTTTGAGGGACCTGGTGCACACCCTGGTGGAAGAGCCCGTGGCTGAGAGCAAGGGTGGAGCAAGGTGTTGATCATTGCTGAAGTCGTGCTGTTGGCTGTTTTCACCCCCTCGCAACCCCTACACTATAATGAAACCTTAAAACAAAACCACACAGAATCACTTTTGTCATTTGTAAATAAAGTGAAGTTACGAGGAAAAGCGAAATTATCTGTCTCGGGTCAAAATGACACATTGACCAACTTGCTGAGTGCACTAAAGTCCAGATATCAAGCTCGTGTAACTGTAGCCTCAATGTAAGCAAAGCTGACGTAGGTCAGTCACTATTAAGATCCTGACAGGTATGGCAACGACTGTCAGTAGTGGTGCGTCGGGGACGGGTTGTCGCCGGGTGGAGGCGTTCGCTCGGTGGGGATCTGCCCAGGGCGCACCACAAGCCAGTACTGCCGTGCTAAGGAAGAACGCCGTATGAGCCTTCAGGCGTTGCCAAGTTTCCTCCGATAAAAACCGAATTTACAGGGAAAATTGCGAGTATTATTTTCCAAAATTTTCAGGTAATTTTGTACGCAACTCAATCTAAAATATCTGAAAATTTCAAAGGAAAATATGTATACATGTGGTGAAAAATGCATGTTTTATCAAGGGAAATTTGGCAACTCTCGAATGTTCATACGGCGTTTTTCCTTAGCAAGGCAGAGTAGTAATAGCCTTGATGCTCAATTTCCTGGCAGCCACGGGTTTTTAGGGTGGTTTGTTCACCAACGCCTTTGCATACCCGCGAGAGGAACGGCTGGGCCTGTCTCGTTTGGTCGGGATGTCTCGCCGGGAGAACCACCAGTCCTTGTGAGGGGGGGGGGGGGGGGGGGTTTTTNGGGGGGGGTGGAGGTTTTTAGTCGGGGTCCGAACCCACTCGCACGCTGCTGACCATCGAGCATGCCTCAATCTCGTGTGTGCGGGGTGCGAGTGACCCTCTAGAACCCCCTGTCAGCTGATTGCGGCTGTCGGGGGGTGGGACTGGCCGCCCGTTCCTGGCGAGCAGTAGTAACTCGGTTTTCTCCCCGTTTTCAAAGAAAGAAAGAAAAAAAAGAAGAAGAAAACCTTATTATTTAGACTATTTGTCGGAATGAATGACCCAAATTTGCACCTCAACACCGACAAGCGCGCAAATTTGCGACTCGCGTGTGCACATCTCCGCCGAAACGGGGGACGGCGAGGCTCCACCTTTCAACGAATTCCGCGAGTCTTTCCAGCTGCGGCAACGGGGCACGGCCTAGGAGAGCATTCTGTTTCTGTATTTAATTAGAAAAAACCCGAGGAAATGAGGAAAAATGACTCGGTTGGCGAGTATTGATTTGCGGACACGGTAGGGTAATTGGCGTGGTCGGGGGCCGCGGGGCAGGGGTGGCGCGAGGGACCGCAGACCGGCTATCATAGTTTTCTGATCTGATTGCAGCCCATGATCACGCTTCGTAATTATAACTCCTTGTGATAAATCAACCTTGCGCCCCTGCTTGACCCAGTCCGCACCCTCCCCGCTCGCTCCCGCCCTGCGCGAACCCTTCGTTTCGTGGTTGAATAATCGAGGGGTTGAGTGCCGCGGTATGTGCCCGCGGGTTTTCGCCGGTCAGCGGGTTCATTCTTCAATGGGCCCAGAGCCAATGCTGTCGTGCTCAAGAAAAACGCCGTGCACTGGGGAAAAAAACACATTGAATCTAGAGTCCTGACTCTTAAAAACATCGACAAGAAAAAATACTCTTGATTCAATCAGATTTAAGTTTAAATCAAGAACCAAGCCTCTTAATTTGAGCGGATTTCCTTTTGATTTAAGCTTAATTCTGCTTGAATCAAGAGTCCTTTTTCTTGTCAATGTTTTCAAGAGTCTGGACTCTAGATCCAATGTGTTTTTTTTTCCAGTGTGAGCCTTTAGGAGTTCAGAAAGTTCCTCTCGTAAAATATTCATTCTTAAGGGAAGTCATTAGTTTTTTTTTTTTTTTTTTTTTTTTTTTTTTAAATTTTGCCGTACTTCAGATCAAATTTCGAATGAGATTCTCTGAAATATTGGCGGAAAAATATTCAAAAGCTTCCTTGACGGACGCTTTTGGGTTTAGTTTATGACTATTATGATTATTATATGATTATTTATGTTTATTTAGTTTATTTTAGGACGCATACCAACAAACAAACAAGAATTGTCTTCCTTCCTGTCATGGTGTGTTGGCGAGTCATAGAGATGTATCGATGACCGATCGACTAAGGTGACGCAAGAGTGTGTTTACATTCTTGCTTCATTTTAGGCGGTCGTGCGTCTCAAAGTGCTATATATAAAGACAGCAGCATCCATGCTAGAGCGGGTTCTGATAGAGAAGTTGACTAGCTATCACTTCTTCATATCAGACATGTTCTGCGAGCATCTCGCGGGATTCACCCCCTTAACCTAGCTGAGCGTCTCGCCAGGTTATTCTCTATGCGAGTATCTCGCATAGACCTTCCCCCTACCAACGTCGAAGCCTTTATAGCATCTCTCTCTCTCTATAGAGTATTCTGTTGGCATGTGAGTAGCTCAATACATATATCTATGCACCTATAGATACGGAGTTGTACCTTATCATCCCTTATCTCCCATTGATATCGACAGCATCGTTTTTTTTTACACTTTCTTGCAGCTACCATTGATCAATTGCACACTGCAGTGGGACTCTGGTTGTTACAGTCTGGTCATGACTCCGCCGCTGAATTGATAACGTCAGCACCGTCTATCCGACGGGTCGTCGCTCCTTTCCGTCATTCAATCTCTGCAGTTCAGTTCACGCCTAAGAACAAACGCCATCAGTGCAATGGATCAGGACATCGCCGCACCGAGCAAAGAAGCGCCTTCAACGTCCAAGACAGCAACAAGTACAACTCAACACACCCCACGGGGAGTAGTCTCCGAGGTGTCACCCAAGCTGCTCCTCACTGCGTCGAGCCCAAAACCCAGTGCGACCCTCGCCTTGTCGAGAAACCCCCCCCCCTTTTTGTTGAGTTAGAGTCGCTGAGTTGTAGAGTTGTAGAGTCTGTTGAGTCTGTTATTCGCCAATAAAATCATCCATTTTAGTCATCCATTTGTCGATTAGTCTCATCATCTATCCTGAATCGTCGATCTCTATAGGTGGTAAGACCCCCCTTAACTAATTCGAGTCCTCAGAGCTCTAAATCTGAGTAGTGGAGGCACAAGATCGCCCCAAAGGAGAGTGGTAGTTGAGAGTAGAGTGCCCCTCTGGCCCTACCCGCAACGACCGAGTTAGAGTTTGTTGACACAAACTGGTCCTAGTAACTTGCCCATGCGAAAGGGATATTCCTCACTATCACCCATGTATGATTCTTATGTAGAGAGAGAGCCTGATGATTTTGTTGTTTTTTTTTGTGAAGAGAGGGAGAGGTTTTAAAATTTGGGGTCAAATTTTCATCGAGAAACCGGGATGTCATGGTGTGTTGGCGAGTCATAGAGATGTGTCGATGACCGATCGACTAAGGTGACGCAAGAGTGTGTTTACATTCTGGCTTCTGTTAGGAGCACCTCGGACATACGTGAGAGATCGCGTATTTCCGAGGTGATCGCAGGCAGGTGTTTTGGTTGGCGCGTGCCGCATCAGGGTTAGAGCTTTTGGGCGCTGCAATATAGCGGCGGCCAAGCGGCCAAGGAGTGGTCAGTTGCGTACATGCGTACTTGCCGGTGATCGCCACCTCAGGGCATTCTAGATTTCAACGCGAATTGGGCTATTTCCCCATCCCCTAGACCATCACATGGTAGAAGCGCCGGGCAAAAAAGCAAGTCTTTTTAAATTAAACGATCCGGTACCGCAAGCCCTACTCCATTGAGTCATTTTTTTTTCTCTTCAGTTTTTCGTAAGCCCGGCAGAAGTTAATTTAAGTGTATTTCAGTTTTTCATAAGTCCGGCAGAAGTTAATTTAAGTGTATTTCAGTTTTTCATAAGCCCGGCAGAAGTTAATTTAAGTGTATTTTAGTTTTTCATAAGCCCGGCAGAATTTAATTTAAGCGTATATTTCGGTTTTCATAAGCCCGGCAGAATTTAATTTAAGCGTATTGTGGTGGTATCGGTTAAAGACCTGCGAGGTCTTTACCGATCCACTTGGAGGAAGTTGGTTTGGGGACATGGCAAGTCGTGAGATATCGCGGATTTCCATGTCAGTGACAGGGTCAGGCGTGTGAGATGCGAGTTTTTGAGACGCGATTGTTTGTGTCCGCGCGCGGAGCTTGCGGCAAGAGTGACCCCAGCTTCCGGCGATTCGGAAGTCGGAGTTCGGCACGGAAGCTTCGGGCGTTGGCATAAAAGCTCACGGAAGCCGCTCGTACGGGGTTAGTCGATATGAGGTGTAAAGACCCGAGACAACCCGGTCCAGCCCCTGTTAGAGCAGCTAGTCAAAGAATAAAGTGTAAGTTATAAAATATAAAGTATGGTTCCGCTTTCCCCCATAGGGTTCCCACTACATGTTAGAGGCGCCGTGTCTTCTTTGAAAAAAGATACAGTAGCGATCCCGGTACCCCTTCGATAAAAAATATATATAAAAAGTGCGTTGTATATGAAATGTAATTGTATTATTACAAGTGTATTATCGTAAATTACTCGTGTTAAAGTGCGTCGAGACAGCCGCATCATGCAGAAAGGTGAGTATGTTTTTTTTTTTATTAGCTTAAATCAGGTGTTGGTTAAGAGATGGTTCGTTCGATGTACGCCGAAAGGGAAAATGATTAATTAATCATCATTTCTACGAAGCAATCATGCCGCAGAACGTGGTATCACGTAACCCAAACAACTACCAAATCAAAGTCAAAATTGAAGCTCTGCTGTTCAAGGCTGAGAGGAATGCACTCCAAGATTCGTAAAGTGATCAAACTCAAAGTCAGCCTAGAAGAACGAACAACATGAATACTGCCTGGTTTGAAAGGAAAAAGAAGAAAGAATTTGACGTCGGTGATTATTTTCAGACGTTTACAAATAATACAAACGGGAAAAAGCACAATACTGAAGCATAGCGAAAGAAAGGATGCGCGTTGATGACGGCGCAGTGATACAACTATTCGTGCTTGATGGATGTCCGTGTTGCGTCTGCAAAATTGAAGGCGCGATGGTGTGAGGCCATCCTGTAGCCAATAATAGGAAAGTATCGTCGGACCTATTGCAATGAAACAACACAATTTCCGGGGAAATTGTGTGTGAGCGCTTGTTTGCGAGCTCAGTAGAGTGGGAGACGTCAGTGAACGCGGTTTTCCGTGCTTTTCTGTGAAGTTTTAGGGTCGTAGTTGCAGCTCTGGTTCTGGGAAGTCGGCTACGTGCTCGACAGAGGTACTCATCGCCAAGGTCTATTGCCCTAAGCGCTCGGAGTGGTGCCCTTTAGTTGTGCATTTTGGGTATAGTGTTTATAAGATCTGTATTGTATCTCAGAGATCGTTGTTAGATTTAGGTGATTTACAATAAAGTGTACCACACTTTTCATCCAAATGCGAGTGTAATCGTGTCGTGGAATGCCTATAGCAAAAACTCCGGAGAACAACAGAAGAGTTAAACATTTAGACATCAAATTTCACTTTATCTCAGAAAAAATCAAGGCAGGAGTAATTGAATCAGTGCATGTGAGTACAGAAAACCAACAAGCCGATATCTTAGCCAAACCTCTGTCAAAAGTAAAATTTGTTCGGGGCAGAGGAATGCTCAATATCATGGCTCACTATTAACATGTATGTTTACATTAAGGGGGAATGTTGTGATTTCTCCATCTCATTTTTGACGCCAATAGGCGGTCAAAGACACTAGCGGGAATCAAGGTAATGAAAACATATGTACCTAGTCCTTACGACTTACGGTTTTTCCTTACGGTTCTATGGCCACATTTCAAGATGCACATCGCCCCGAGACGAGGACCGTTGCTTTTGTATGTGCAAGCTCAGGCGTGCATTTTGGCGTCTCAGAGAATTTATCTTGGAGCCCTATTACCTCCATTACACGATAGAGGCGCCGGGTGTTTTTATTTACCTATTTCCCATGATGCAAATAAGGGAAAGAAACATAAAAACCAGGAGGAAAAGACCAAAAATAAGTGAAATGAAGTAATTTCACTAATCGAGGTACCGGTAAGGGAAATTGGATCGAAATTTACCCAATGAAAATAAATTACAGCAGCTCCGGTTTTCAACAAAAATTTAATGCATTTCCAAATTTATTGTGAGTGACTTTCTTTCGATTTCAGCAGACTATACGTTTTCTGCAGGGCTGGAGAATAAGACGGCATGTCATGGCATAAGTCGCGTTAACACTTAAATATGTTTTCCCTATAATTTCGAGTGCTGTGATTTATGCAGTTTATAATGTATTAAACTTTGCGGCATCTGCAGTGCCCCCCCCCCCCCCCCCCCCCCNAGTGACTTCTCGGTCACGGAGATGTGTCGATGACCGATCGAGTAGAGTGATGCAAAAGAGTGTTTACACTCTTGCTTCATCTTAGGCTGTCGTGCTTCGCAGATCTCCGTATGAGGACAGTAGCATCCATGCCATAGAGGGATCTGATGGACGAGTCAACTGGCCATCATTATACAATAGTATTCCAATTACTTGTGGTAGTATCCCGATAAATTAGGCTACTAACCCAAATATTGCGCTACTACCCCAACTTGAGTTGCGGTGCTACCAAAATTAATTGGAAATGCCCATACCATTCAACAAGTTGGGGTAGTACCACAATTTTAGGGGATAACTGAAACGGGGCCGCACATCTCATGTACGGACCCATTTTGGTCAAACTCTGGCTTCACGCGTAGAGTTTGCGACCTCTGTTCCGGCACGTTCTTGCTCAGCTTGTTTTGGGTAGCGGCGCGAGGCGAGCTTTCTCGGGGCCGAATATTGGGCCCAATATTCGGTCTTGGCCATGGGTCGCCTCGTCCGCTGCTATAAAACAGCTGATCAATCGACGTGCCGGGGTCTAACGTTCATACAAGAAGCCCGCAGCCCTACGCGTAAGTAGTTGAAGTTTGAAGAAGTAGTTGATGTTTGAAGTAGTTGTTGAAGTCAGAAGTAGTCGTAGAAGTCAGAAGTAGTTGTTGTAAAAGTGTGTTTTGTTGTGAATAATATATTTCTACCCAAAAAATACTCTACAAACCGGCGTTGTTCCTCAGCTCTACCCAGCCACCTGAGCACCCCCCCCCCCCCCTTACATGGTGGAGGCCGAAGGAAGACCGGCACCAGAGGGACAAAGAAACACCGGAGGCTACAAGGAGTATTTTAAGGTAGAAAAGAGTAGTCGTCTACTTGTTTTTGTTTTGTTTGGGTTTTTTTTCTCGTGTGTTGTTATATTTTTTTTAGTATTTTATTGTGAACGTTTTTTTTCTTTCCTTCCTCTCTTGGGGAATGTGGTCGGGAGTTGCTTGTAGGTAGGTCCGATGCCATTCGTTTTAGAGTTCAAGGATTCTCAGAGAAAAACACTCGACATAAAGGAAGTGGTAGACCTACTACGACCACAATACCCGAGCAAGTTTCCAAAAAACCTTGTGGCAAGTGAACTAGAAGTAGCAGCCCTGATCTCGCAGATCGCTCAAGAGAGTATCGACGACTTCGCTTGGGGGATTTTCAAGCAGGAAAAGCGGGACGGGAAAATAGTGTTCGTCCAGGAAGAGACACTAAAGGACGGCGTTCATCAGTGTTGGGAGTATCACCCGGGCGGAAGAATAAAAAATCCGTATAAAGGAACAAAGGCGGCCATTACTGAAGAACTTCAGAAGAGAGGGATTCCTTACACCTTCAGAACCCTCGAAGAGGCCAGACATTTTTTTAAGGATTTATTGCAGCAAGAAAGTTCCAGTGCAAGTCAGAGGCAGTCAAGCAGTTCAATCCCTGACACTTTTTTTTCCGTGCGGTCGATCATTGAATCGCCAATTCTGACAAAGGCCGTGTAAACTTCAAAATTGTTGAACTTTGCTCCTAATGTTTTCCTTGTTTATCTTCATATTTGTCAATGCCTTACGTATGACGCTCGATTCTTGCTTGTTACTTTTCCAAAGAAACTTGGACTTTCACTCGGTTACAGCATCTCACGGAGTTACCGTCTCTTTCCCCCTCTCCTGTCGACACAAATTTGGAAATTTGAGGCACAGATATTTTTGAAAGCGAGTGGACTGCACAGGATCGTGAGCGGAACAGAAGCATAAAATATCAATGAAACAACAACAACAAGACACACCATGGTGTTTTCAAAACAGGCGTGGCTACTTGAGGAAGAGAATGTAAGTTTCATTCCCTATTCTCAATTTCTATTCCCTCCTCAGATTACAGTTCGCTAAAGAATGGACGTTAAAAATTTACAAGTCCTTAATAAGTAGGTAATTGTTCGTTTATCAATTTTGAAAGTAAGAACTTGCCTACCGGTACCCGACGATTAAGGAGTAGGTCGGTGAATTGCAGTGGCATGGCGTGAATTGCGATGTATCGATTGTTCTGCCATATAAACCTATGGTAAAGAATCGATTATTAAGGTGTTCGCTGCGAACACCCCGTGTATCGATCCTTTTCCATTCGTTTAAACGGCATAAAAATCGATATATCGCAAAGCACGCCACGCTACCGGTGAATTTCTTATTAATTTGGCGGCGGTGCCCCGTTTCCGTTTTTTCTTAGTGCGGAAACCACCCTAAGCCTTACCCCACCCATCCCCCTCACCATAGACCGTTGCTTTGTGGTATATGAAAACGAAGCAGACACGCTAGAAAAATATTCGACAGAGCCCTTGCTACCCCGCCCTTTGTGCCACATTCTCCGCGGGCAAACCTGCCAGATGGTGCGGAAAAAGACCTTTTCAAATGAGCTGTGCCCCGTTACCAAAACTTATTAGTTTCTAGAATACGAAAATTTTAAATAATTTCTGCTCCGAATTTTGGATGTGAGATTTTTACGACCAGAGTTAAATTTAAGCCGCGGGAATGAAAAGCCATCGGCTACGAGTGCCTGTTTAGTCCAAATATAGGAGGAATATCAAAGTACTCTCTAATAGTGCCCCAGAAATGGTAAAATTTCTCATTTTCTAGGTTTCAGCATATCCTTTCGGTGTTTAAACATAGCCAATTGTGGTGCAGCGTTTTGGTGTTCTAGAGGTTTTGGTGCCGTTTGGTGCTTTCTGGTGTTGCTTTTAGTGGGATTTAACAAACAAGCTCATAATTACGAGAGAACTTAAAGACTTCGACCAGTAAATAACTTGAGTTTACAGAACACTAATTTTGAAAATTATAACTTTTTACTGGTAATTTAAACGGAAAAAGTATCCTTAAATTACAAAATCAATATGTTAAGTAATGAAGGAAAATTCTGTTAGGGAATTCAATTTCCACTGATTCGAGCTTTCTTGTTTAACAAATCATAGTTGAGAGACGCGATACGCCTACGTGCATTGCATTCTTTTCACGAAAGGAGGACAAAACAAGACCGAGCGTTCGATCCAAGTGCTCAAAACTTGTTCAACAGACAAAGTTTTAGAGAAATATAGCAATATTATAGAAAGAAAGCCACAGAGTCTTAAATGAATTTTTGCGCAGGCAGGAGCCGTTACATCAAGTAGCGTGGGATCGGATTCTTCCTATTTTTGCCTTTGCGTATAATACTGCCGTGCTAAAGAAAAACGCCGTATGAACATTCGAGAGTTGCCGCATTTCCTTCGATAAAATGTTTATTTTTGAAGAAAGATGTGAGTACTTTTCCTTGAAATTTTCAGGGACTTTAGGGGAAATTGCTAACAAAATTATTTGGAAAATTGAGAGGAAAATATTCATAAGTTCATCAGGAATTTTGTGTTTCATCGAAGGAAATTTGGCAACGCCTGAAGGTTCATACGGCGTTCTTCCTTAGCACGGCAGCATACTACCCCTCACGTCTGTACAAATTTTACGCCCTCCGAGTTGGTTTACAGCAAGTTGCCGAATTTAATGCTTTAACCTGGTCCGAATGTTTCTGCGCCGGTAATACACAGACTCATATGCGAATGAGTTAAATGTACTCCTACGATAGGCACACAGGATGGTACAGAATTTGCTTCGCAGAATTTCTTCGGTTTTGAAAGGACGTGCGTTAATGCATGACGGCGCAGAGATACAACTATTCGTGCTTGACGGATGTCCGTGTTGCATCTGCAAAATTGAAGGCGCGCTGGCGCGAGGCGTGAACTCGCAGTGCTTCGCTGACTCGACACAGGTAATAACCTACAATCGCGCTTAATGTTCTGAGGCCTTGCTATAAATCTCGTTCCTAAAGTGGATTACATTTTGCGATATTGTGATGCGGGGGGCAAAAGAGTGAAACGGTCATTTTGCCTTTGGGCCGCTAATTCTCAGCCCTTAATTCGCGGCGCGGCCCGGGAAAAGCTTTGAATTTCTTCGGGATTCAAAGTTTTCCTCGGGCAGCGCCGTGAATATTTTCTCACGCTAGCGGCGGAAACTGGGAGGTGGGACGACGACGGAGCAGGTCAAGCGGATGCGTTCCAGTCGCTTGCCTTGCATTTTCATGCGTTTTGAGAAAACTGCCCAAGAATCACGCTTCCATCGGTTTCCGGCAGACACGCGAAGCTGCCAAATCGGTCAGGGGCCCGCACTGTTCCGGAGAGAATCTCTGAAAATTTTGCGGGACTCTGATGAATTTGGCTGCGGCCCATGACACTGCCTGTCCGGCAATTCTTGGAAAGCGTGGTTGGGAGTCTGAATTTTTGCTGCTTCAGAATTTTCCCCAGCATTTTCCCATGGGAACCGACGCTTCCCTGGCATCTCTGGCCCAGGGTAGCGCCTAAACATCATCTCTGAAGTGAGTCGTGTTTTCTCAGGCGCAGAGGTGGGTACAAGAGGCGTAGGCCCAGTCCCTCCTTTGTTTTGCGAGAGTGTGATTCGGTCGTTTGCGGGATCGCGTGTTGCGGAGTTTCGTATGTGGTTTTGTTATTTTCGAGAGGTCTTTACCTAAAAAGTTCTGCTTTGTGTTCTAACCATTTCACTAACGTTTAACTAAATTTTAAGGGTAAAACCAAATTTAATCGTCGTTCGAGACGAAGTACGTCTGATTATAATCTAGTGTTGTGTATTTCTGTGTTTTAAATGTGAATGAATCTTGAGTGGCCCGTGATTAAATTCTGTGTTGGCATCGGTTCTCCATTCCTATCGGCTTCTTCTACCATCCTCCTTCGATCTTAGAGCATCCAGCACCCGTTGGGCCACATTCGGTGTTGATCATTCGAGCGGTGCGGTCGTGCTCTCGCCGGAGAAAAGCTAGTGAAAATTCGCGGATGCTTTGACTTTCGAATCGTGTAAACGGGCGAAGTCCACTCACCGCGGTCGGACACGGTCAGGAGCCGAGCGATACTTGTGATCAAAGAAATTCTCAGGCCAGGTTTGGCAGCATTAAAAATGAAATACCTATACTAGTCCGTTCTTGAGTCTATTCTTCGGGTTTTGGAGTTCTCAAGGGCTCCTATCCCCTAAAACCTTGACTGGTGGAAATTCGCCCCCGTTAACATCTGCTCGTCACTCCCGGGTCTGTTGGCCAGGAGGGTGGCGTGCGTTTCAAGAGCCTAGAAACCCACCGGGGTGGCTGTGGGCAGGTGGGTTTCCGCGCGCATTTTCCGGGCCGGCGGGCTTTGGTCCCAGAGTGTGAGAGAGGCTGGAAATGTGCGCGGAGGATCATTTGTTTGGAGTTGCTGGTGGTGTTGATGATTTGTTGCGCGCCTCGGAGTCGTAATTGGGCAATTTGTTTGGGAAAACTAGGCGAGAAGTGTGTCGGATGTTGGGCGTGGACCCGATGCTTTAAAAGTGTGGATAGTCAAGTGTAATATGGTTAGAAATTTTTTTGTAAGAAAAGCCGAAAAGTTAATTAGGTTTCAGTAATTACGTGTGTCAGCTTGATGCTTTCGTAATGAGGGTCTTCATGTGTTATATTTTGCAAAAAGAACGGGAATGTCCCGTTTCTCGAGTATTAGCGAAGCTTTGTAAAGGCTGGGAGCTTTTGCGGGCGGAAGTGGCAAAAGCAAAGGAGCACCACAAGGCGGCCTTTGATGACCGCCATCAGCCCATAAAATTACAACCCGGCGATGCAGTTTTGTGTTTTGACCCGAATAAAAAAGTAGGAGTATCGGGAAAGCTGCGGAAAAAATGGAAACGCGAACCAGGAATCATTGTTAGGCAACTGCTACCTGGGGCATTCGAAGTACAGTGGGGCGGCATAAAGGAGGAAATTGACGGCGAGAGGTTGAAAAAATATCATCCACGCGCAGAGAAGGCGGAGAGTCCAGAACAGTCAGCGGAAGGAGACCCTGCTCTGGATGAGCAGGCCGCCTATAACCTGGGGCCAAGGAAATTATTGCCCCCATGTAAAGCGCCGGGGGCACGAACAAACGCCAGGACACGAGTCGCCGGTAAGGAGAACATTCTCTGCCCGATCTGGCAACCCTACGAAGGTGAGGCGCAAGTTAAGATCACCGCGTCGAGCAGTAAAGTGTCGGGGGAAAATTGGAGACATGAATATTGTCAAGTTATGTCCACATTTTCGGAACTCAGCCAAATTGCCGTTCCGAAAAAAATTGAATGAATCAGGTGTATAAGCGCTGCGAGATTCAGGGTAGTCACTCTGCGGCATCCAGCTCTGGACATCTCACCCACGAACCCTCAATTTTCGGACTCGCTACGCTCCTACGCTTTCCTCTCTCGCAGCGCAGAACCATCTCACCCACGGACCCTCAAATTTTGGACCTTCGGACTCACTACGCTTTTACGCCTTCCTCTCTACGCACCGCAGAACCAACTCCCGACCCTTCGGACCTTCAGTCCTCGGACTTCGTCGGACCTTGCTGTGCACCTCTATCGATCATCTACACAATGGCCTATCATTCAGCATTGTTATCCAGATCCGAGGCGCACCCCGGCTTCTTGCGGCGTCCCCAAGGCGGCTGCGGTACCTAGGCTTCACGACACTGGAAATGGGACTGGCAAGGAAAATATTCGTTGACTGGGATACCGAGATCGACCTCCCATCCGACAGCTGCCGGCAAGCGTGGGGCCATATCAAGGCGGCCTGGAGGAAGCTGGGGCACGCAGTGCGCAACTTCTGGTACTGCACGAGACGAGGAATTACGATGGATACACCTGCGGCGTCCCCAAGAGCAGCGGTACCTAGGCTTCACAACGGCGGAGATGGGGCCGGCAAGGAAAATATTCGTTGACTGGGATACGGAGCCAGAAAGCATAATGTGTGAGGAGACGCCCAATTTTCCCAGACAATTCATCATTACAAGGGGAAATTGGCAATGTCAGAAGGAGCACCGACTTTAGGAAAAATGCTGATGTCCGCTGGGAAATGCGCATGCGCTCCGCCGGCCGACCCGAGCGTAGGGAGCTGGGCGACTTGCTCGGACGCTCGAGGAGAGTCAGTCTTCGCTACACGGTCGTCTGGTGCTTGTGCTGAGGGCTCAAGCCTGCACTTGCGCGTCATCGACGAGCCGATAGGTCAGACGGACGACTCCGGTTGTTCCAAAACACCGTTCACATTTTTGGAGTCTCTTTCCCCTTTTTTAGCTATCCTTTCAGTCTTGTCGATCTCTTTTCAGCTGATAGGATTTGTCAACTCAGAAAAATATAATCGGAAATCAGTCAAGGACAGACTCGTTCTTTCTTCATTGACTACATTTTCCATTTTTTGGAGGGTCAACGACCCCCCCCCCCCCCCAAAGAGCACCCAGTGTTGTGTTGCGTAGGTGGTCTGCACGAGATCTCTCTCCATAGAGAGACCACGGGCGACCACTGTCCGACGCAACAGTTCCCCCTGGAGCTCTGTGACGTCAGCTCGAGATATCTCTATTTAGAGACGTCCCGTCGGCTGACGTCGCGACGCTCCAGCTACGTCCCCCTGACGACCCTGATCAGGGTCATCACAAATGGAATGTGGCCCTAGAAACGTAAGTGATATGGCCCTATTCCATTACAGCTTCCTGCTCCAACAAATTGGCGAGTTCCTCCACAACCCATACCTAACGGGACAAACCAAGCTGTCCTTGCCTTAGATTGCGAGCCCTAGGGTGGGTTGGAAACTGAACTTATGTCAATTTAGGGTTACGTTAATGGTCATACTTCCTTTTGAGCGTTTTTTTTATTTTTCACTGAATTTCGTGTCTGAATTTGTCCCAATTTTCTTTGATGTCTGCTTTCGTTGGGACGATAGCTTTATTGAGCGTAAAGGTGATAAAACTAGGTGACTAATGAAACCACGGTTTGGAACTTATACCATTAAAGCCGGCTCTTGGAAACAAGCGGTTAAGCTGGGGGAACTGAGGGATTTGGCAAAAACCAAATTTCCTCGGTATTTCAGAAACGGAAGGGAACCGTCTAAGGTTGAACTCAGACAGTTGGTTGATCAATTAGAGGAGCAAGACATGTTGTCATGGGTTTTGATCCAATTTGGTGCTGAGATTAGCCCGGGGGCACAAGTCGTCCTAGTGGAAGAGCGAGGCGTGGATGAGGAGAGTGTGGTTAGGGAGACAGTGGAGTCAAGAGTCACTGGAGAAAATTCTCCAGTGAAAAGGAGGTGGTTCAAAATCTGGAGGTGGATGAAAATAGATTTGGGTTTATAAGAAACTGGAACTATTTGAATAGGTGCTAGAGCTAGAATTTATAAGTTCATAAATATCAGCTGTTGAAGGATCAGCGATGAGAAAGTAGTGCCAGCACCCTAAAAATCCTTAAGGGCAGTCGAACGAGAATGCCAATTCTTGTTTGAATGGGAGCCAGTCGCAAGACTAGTCATTTTAGAGGAGCCAGAGATTGCATGACAATGTGAAACCGTGGATTATTCAGAGCGGTGCGGCAACTGCCTAGCTTTCACTTTCGCCGGAAAAACGGTGATAAACGGCCTCGAAGACCCCTCTCGCTGTTTCACTAATTTTCAACGTTTGCTTTCCCTAAGTACTTTTGGCATTTAACGTGTTCCCGAGAACTTGGTGGTGTCCAGGAAACAGAACAATCTCCCACGTTTTGTCGGTGGAAAGTCTAAAACACGTCGCGAAATTGCCTGTGTGAGACACTCACAGTCAAATCTGAAATATTTTGTGGGTACTTCAGTGTACTCTAAGTGTTTGTTTTAAATCAAGATCACGAAAATCTTTTAATTTTATGCCGATTCTATTAGCTTCCCCGTGGCCACAATTATTCTTTTTCTTAGCGTAGTAGCTACAATTGTCGAAAAGAAAATACAATTATCATAATTAGATGAAAAATAATATCAATAGATAAAGGAAATATAAGTTTGTTTCTATTACTACATATAGATAAAAAATCATCAGTATTTATTATATTAGTAACGATAAATACAACTAGAATTTTAATTTACTACCCTCTTACGCAAAACAATTACTTTTAATAAACATGTAGCATTCGGTAGCGTTTACACTTAATTCTTGGATTCCAGTCAAAGTCATGAAAATCCTCTCGTGATAAGAAGATATCATTGGCTTTTTTAATATGTAAGGCTAAATTTTAGAAAGTTTTCTTATTTTAAAACCATTACTTTTATCAGTTATGACTCAATATGAAGAGAGGCTTGGTTTTTAAAAGAAGGCTAAACTTTAATATGGAGATCGAATGGAATAAATACAAGAGATGCAACTTTATAAACTCGGAAGCAATGCTGTGTTGCCTACACACAAATCTGAAGGCGCTCCGGCTGATTCCGGGAAATTGTTGATGGGTAACTGTTCCGCTTAAAGATAGATTAATGACCGCGTTCTGGTATCTTACATTTACATTGATGTAGGTGCAATCAGGAGAGACGTAGCTAGGGGGTCCTGGG